>JAIUZE010012348.1:0-57585 GCA_022085475.1 Heliosperma pusillum | reverse complement strand
TGAAGAACGATTAATTAGATCTTAATTTGATTGATTGTTAAAGGAAAAGTTGTTGGTGAGTAATGAAAAGAAAGAAAATATCAAGGCTTAAGAGGGGAAAAAAGAGACGTGTGAAATGGAGAGGAATCGGGTCTGTTTTTACGCGATTTGCGGAGTTTAAGTTGACAGACCGATAAAGTTACAAATATCTTAGATATTTTTATTAGTTAAATCATATTAATTAAAAGATCTAATATGAGTGGAAAAAAAAGTGACATGGGGCGTATGACTCATGTCAAAGTCGGGGTTTTAGGGGACTTACTTAAGTTGACCCGGGAAATAGTTAAATGACGTTTGGGGTTAATCATAAAGTTATTCTTTAATCCTATAATTCAACAAATAATTATATTAAATATCATAAATTCAATAAATCTTAATTAATAAAATAAATAAATTTATTATTTTTCAAAATAAAAATTTTCGGTCTTAAAATTACGAGGTTGAGTCGGAAAACGTCAACAAAGTCCAAAGTCGGACTTAAAAAGTCAAGACAAGTCACAGATGACTTAAAAGTCAAGAAAAGTTTATGACGACTTAAAAGTCAAGAAAAGTCAATGACGACTTTAAAAGAGCCAGAAAAGTCAAAGACGACTTAAAAGTCAAGAAAAGTCAAAGATGACTAAAAACGGTCTTTTCATGAAATCCCTCAGAAATTCCAAATACGAACGCGGAATTTCAAAATACGACTCGAAACAATAAATTCTATTTTAAAAACTTAAGTCTGCTGAAAAGTGTTAGTAAATATTTTTACTAGAAAAATTGGGTACTTTTCGGGTTGTTACATTTAGCGTCCCACGCCCAAGGGACCTTCTTCTTCAATAGGTCGGTCAAGGGAGCAGCCTTGGCCGAGTAGCCTTGGATGAACCGGCGATAGTAATTTGCTAGCCCAAGGAAAGAACGTAGCTCCGACACGTTCTTTGGCGCTTCCCAGTCATTAATCGCCTTGATCTTGTCATGCTCCATCATAATTTGCCCGCCCCTGACTCGGTGCCCCAAGAAAGACACCTCCTCTTGTGCTAAAGAACATTTTTCTAACTTGACATAGAGTTCCGCCTCTCGTAAGACTTGGAACACTTGTCGTAGGTGTTGCACATGTTCTTGTAAGTCATTACTATACACCACAATATCATCAAGATATACCACCACGAACTTGTCGAGGAACGGGTGAAATATCTTGTTCATTAGCGTACAAAATGTTGCTGGGGCGTTGGTGAGGCAAAATGGCATCACTAAGAACTCGTATGACCCATACCGAGTCACACATGTAGTCTTCGGCTCGTCACCCTCAGCGATACGCACTTGCCAATAACCAGATCGAAGGTCAAGTTTAGAGAAATACCTTGCCTTGCCCAATCGATCGAAGAGATCGGCTACCAAAGGGATCGGGTACTTATTCTTGACGGTGACCTTATTCAAAGCCCGATAGTCGATGCACATACGTAAGGACCCGTCATGCTTCTTCTGAAACAAGACTGGTGCGCCATATGGGGCCTTTGACGGCCTGATAAAGCCGGCATCCAAGAGTTCCTTGAGTTGTCTCCGCAACTCTTCTAATTCTGGTGGTGCCATTCTGTACGAACCCATGGCTGGCGGTTTAGCTCGTGGCTCCAACTCGATCTCATGGTCCACCTCCCTCCTAGGTGGAAGTCTCTTAGGCAGCTCGGGCGGCATCACGTTTTGATACTCCTTCAAGACCCTTTGAACCTCCATCGGCACCTCCGATGTTGATGAGGGTGTCTCCTCGACCATCGCCACCAAATATGTTGCCTCACCATGCTTTATACCCTTCTTGAGCTGGAGTGCGGACAACGTCTTAGCTTCAACTTGCTCACGTGTGACCGGAATTGATCGGGCATTACCTCGACTAATGATTGTCAAGGACCCATCCTTCTCGAACACCAACGGTTGCACTGAGTCGATAAATTCCATTCCAAGCACCATGGCGTAGTCATCCATGTTCACCACCGTAAAGTCGGCATTCCCCTCCCATTCACCCAAATGAAGGGGTACCTTTCCGAACTACTCCATGAATAGGCATCGATGAGGAGTTCACAGCCTTCATCGACCCTCCTTCCTTATGATATTTTAACCCCAACCTTGTGGCCTCCTCCTTGGTCACAAAGTTGTGGGTGGCACCACAATCAAACAACGACTTGGTGCGCTTCCCGTTTACGATCGCCTCTACAAATAGTAAACCACTTGAACGAGGAAGGACATCGAGCTTAGTAGGCTTACCTTCCACATTCGGCTTCTCCTTGGCGATCTTGTTTAGCAACCGAAGAGACCCCATCCGTGCTTCATCTTCGGAGCTTGTCTTCTCATCGTACGCGGACGCCATTGCATTCAACTTCTGCTTTTGTGGGCAATCCCGTACAAAGTGCGGCCCTCCGCACAGAAAGCAATCCCGGTTCTTAAGCTTGCTGTCCGAGAAAGACGTCTCCTTAGCCTTGCCCTTATCCTTATACTTCGAAAACCTTGAAGTAGATGCGCCGCTAGACGTAGGAGTAGTGGCTCCCCCACCTTTCTCCTTGTTACCACCCTTCTTAACAAACCGATCGCGCCTTGGCTCCGTCTTTAGCTCGTATAGAGATTCTGCCACATTGATGGCCTCGGCTAAAGTCTTGACATTTCGACGCTTCAACTCTTGCTCGGCCCATCTTTGTAGTCCGTCCATGAAGTATAGGAACGATAAGTGCTCCGGCATGTCCTCGATCTCTAGCAAGAGGGAGGAATATTGCTTTACGTACTCACGAATCGATCCCATATGCTTCAAGGCTCGCAATTTCTTCAAGGCTATCTCCTCGGCATTGTCGGGGTAGAATTGCTTCTTGAAATCTCCCTTGAAGTCATCCCAAGTATTAATGTGGCACAACCCCTTCTTCTCGTCGGCTTGTCGTCTCCTCCACCAAAGGATGGCATCGTCAGCTAAGTACATCGTGGCACTCTTGATCTTCATGTCATCCTCGGTGATCTTGAGGGCATCAAAGTATTGCTCGAGTCCCCACAAGAAGTTATCGATCTCCTTCGAGTCTCTTTTGCCATTGTACTTCGTTGGTTCAGGAACACGAATCTTTGGTGCCTCCCGAATGGTGGTCGTCCCTGCCACAGCAGCTCGATATAAGGCAAGGTCGGTCTTCGTCTCGGTAAGTTGGGCCGTTAAGGCTTGAACGTGGCCACGCAGTTCCGCCGTTTGCTTGGCCACTTCCTCCTGGACAATGTGAGCCATCTGCTCACGGAACATGTTTACGAGCTCCCCTCGTAAAGAACCAGCAAGCTCATTGATCAAGCCTTGGACCTCACCCTTGAGGTCTTGATTATCCTGCTCCAAACCCTTAACCTTTTCTTGAAGGTCTTCCATACTCTCCACGATCCCGGATAAGGCATCTTGGTGTTCCCCCACAGCGAGTTCCACCCGTGCTATCCGAGCATTAGTAGTCTCCTTCTTTTGAAGGTTAGTTCCCGTAGCCTTACCCCCAACCATCACGTCCTCCACCACGCTAGCACTTGCGTCATGTCCCGACATCTTCCCCAACTATGGTCTTCGCAGGCGAACCTGGCTCTGATACCACTTGTCACGAGATGATAACTTACACCCAAAGATCACACTCGTGTGCTACCTAACTTGCGGTCCGTTGCAAGCTAAGTCAAGCAAGACCCTTTATGCTAGGCAATGCCTAAGTCGATGGACAAAGAAGTGTTAGCTTGAGAACAAGAAGACTAAGACACTTAGAGTTTGGAAAGATTGCTTTTATTATGAACACTTGAAGTATACAATGAGAGTTTGTGTGAATGCTTTGTGATGATGCAAAATGAATGCCAAGGTCCCCTATATATAGGGCTCTTGGGAATGTTCTAGTCCCTACAAGACCTAGCCTATTCTAGAATTGTCTAGAAGTTACAAGGCTTCCTAGTATATACAAGGCATGTCCTAGAATACTCTAGTATGTACAAGATCGGCCTAGAGATATCTAGATAGTTCCGCTATGTTCTAGCTTATTCCGGAACAGTCTGGGATGTTCCAGAAGTCTCCGGTCCTTGCTAGAGTCTCCTTTGTGCCTCTCGAAGTTTCTAGAAGTTTCCGGGCTATTCTAGATTAGTCTTCACATTTCCGGAATTCTCTAGACAACCTCATTATGCTTGAAAGTGTAGAAAATTCTAGGGAAAGAAGCCATCCGTGACACCGAGCTCAGCAAGGCTTGGATCAGAAGTTCGTTTGGGCTCGTTTTTAGTCTTTTTTAGTACTATTTCAATACTTTTTTTTTATTATACTAGTTTTGTAAAATATGTTATTTTGGTGTTAAAAATTATAGTAGAACAATATATCATAACATTTTTCTAATTATATTTGCTTTTTAGAAAAAAAATCGTGTTAAATTATATTTAAAAATGAGCAAATGAGCAAATGAAATGAACATAATGACCAACCGGAGCCGAGTTCGAGCTTTTTCCGAGCCGAGCTCGAGCCTCATTTTTTCGAGCTCGGGGAGCTTTGAGCCGAGCCCGAGCTCGAACTGAAAATTCCGAGCCAAACCTCCAGGTCATATCGGCTCATTTACACCCTAATTATGAGTAACTATTTATCCCGAAAATCTATTACTCTTGTGAAAGGCTAATACATTACCCACCCTCATTTAATAATCATTACCCTTAACTATCATACCTATCATCAACGAACTCATTTCCCCAATAATTAACTTGTTTAGTAATCATTTCCAATTAAACTTACCATCAAATTATTCCATAAGTTACTGCCAAGCCCTTAATATTTAACCAACAAATTAGAACAAAACAAATATAATTCTTTTTGGGACATGCTAAATCAACCACACAAAATTACTATGTCCAACAATTTCTTTTTGTTTTATTCCGAGTTTACCCTCTCATTTATCACACATATAAATATGGAAAAACTAAAACTAAAAAAAATTACATATAATAAATGTCCCTTCCCCAACACCCGACGATCCCTCCCCTGCCACCTCCCAACGCTGACCACCCTTCACGCCCCATCCTTACGCTGACTACCCTCCCTCGACGCATACTACCCTATCCCATCACCTATCACCCTATCCCAGTGTTGAACATCCATGACCCTTCATAGGCACCACTATATACTACCATGCACGACCAATTCGACGACCACCCATATGCGCCCAACATCACCGCCCCCTCCGATCAACCTACCCCAACCAATTTGACAACCCCAAAACCATCCCTTCTACAATCCATCATTAATTTTAACCCAACATTAATCCAAACCCCAATTATAAAAAATTTCTTTTTAAAAGAAACACATTGAATAAATCGATTAAAAGACGAGTATTAATATTTTTTTTCATAATACGGAAAAATTACTTCTAATAAGTGTAAATTAAGATCCATAATTGTCGAACTTTTAACGAATTAGTTAGGATTTAAAAGGGAGAGATAAGGGAATTTTATTAGTTCTTTTTTTAAGGTGGGTACTAATGAATTTATATGGAACTCTTTGAGACATAGTAAACTTATGTACAAGATTTTAACAATTACGTTCTTATTTTTTCGTAATTGCTCATTCATGGACAAGAATTACTCATTCATGGACATTTTACCATTTATTTTCCATACCTTACCCTTCCCTAAAAAAAACAAAAAAACAAACACTCTCTAGTTTCTTTGTCTCAAATTAATCAAATCTGGAAGATTAATCAATTATGCCCCCTAATTCTCATGTCGTTCAATCAATTATGGACCTAAATTCTTATATCGATCTAGTAATACTTATAATTTTTTTACTTCGTTAATGATGTGCCTAAATTATACTATTAATTAGATCATTAATGAGATTAGGGTTTGTCGAAATTAGCATTTAGAGAGGAGGGTTAGGTGTGAGGTGCAGTGGCGCCGGCCATGGTGGCGTTATTTAGGGTGGCGTCGTGTCAGTGCAAGGAGTCGTCGGCGCAGGTGGTGTCGGCGTCGGCACAGGTGGTGCTCACCATGTTGGCATCGCCACAAGTGGTGGTCGCATCGCCACATGTGGTGGTTGCCATGGCGCCGTCGGCCAGACGGTGCAAGGGAAGAGGGAAGGGAAGGGGAAGGAGTTCACGGGGAAGGGGAAGGCTTTTAGTTTTTCTTTTATTTCTTTGTGGTGAGTTCACGGCGAGGCTGGTGGTGTGGGTGTTCGATCGGACGGTGGCTGGTGTAGGGGAGATGTTGCAAGGTGGTTTGAGGGAGATTAAGTTTCTTTGAGAGGATTAATCAAAGAGAATTATACAACTTGGAAAATGGGTATGTAAAATGTGAAGGGTATAATAGTCATTCTTGTCCAGAGCAACACCCTATTTTTTTCCACTGTTCTCCCTCCTTCACAACACTCTACGCGTACTCTTCTTTAAGTTGTAGAGGAACAACAAAAGCTCTTCAACAAAATGATGATTGAAAATTACCATACAAGACTTAAGATCTATCATCCTCTTTTTTTTAGCTATGCATTATTTTTGGCGTTAGTTTGAAAGAAGGAAAAGTTGTACTCTCTATTCCCTCCTAGTCACTTATTTCTTCCCCTTCCCCTTTTACACAAAAATTAAGGAAATGAATTAGGACCACACAAAACACACTACCCCACATACAAACACATACAAATGAATTTGTACCACACAACACACAACCCACATCCAAAAAGGAAAAGAAGGAAGAAAACCCGACTTACCCTAATAAGGAAAGAGGGAAGAAATGAGCGACTAGGAGGGAGTAATTGATAACATAATGGGATATTCTATATGTTATCCCCTTAGTTTTGCAAATTTTACATGGTACCCACCCCTCTTTTTGTGAAAAAAATTTTGACTCTATAATTCTAGTTTACGGACTTAAAAAATGACTAATATTTTTTTAAACCAAACATCTCGTAAAAACGATCAATTTGAAAAAAAATCGTTACTTTATGAACTCGTAGTCATGAGGATATAGTCAGTCAAAGTTTATTTGGTTAAAAACGTTTGATCGACCATAACTCTTACGACACGTTCATAAAGTGACAATTTTTTTTTTCAAGTCGAAGATCTCGAGAAGACGATCAATTTGAAAAAAAGAGTCGTCGTGTTACGAATACATGATCATGAATTATACGCGATCAAAGTTTTTTAGAAGAAAAGGAGGGATGCCCCTTAGATTACGTAAAAACATAGGGATATCATGTAAAATATTCTGACAAATTATTAAGGAATTAATAATTAAGGAGGTGATAACATTATTAAGGAATTAATATAAGGCAATATTATCATTAACATTGACAAATTCTCATTTGTGACGATTACTTTTCGTCACTTCAAAGACATATTATAACCTGTAAGTGGGAGAGCAAGTGACAGAAAAATCGTGCAAGGTCTTTTTTAAAAAGATGGTTACAAGCAAGTTTGGAAAGTTATTTGATGACAAATCTTAATTTGACTAACACAAATTCTCATCAACCCAATTTATTTACAGTTGGTCTCATTAAATACGGGTCGAGTCGCTTTTCACAAAGGCAAATGTTGAGAGAAAATCAACTCATCTTCATTGTAAACGGATATACGCCGTTTTGAATGTGAATTTGTGATTTAATTAAATGAAAAAAGAGGATTTAATTAGACGGCACAATAGTCAAAAGGCGTAGATATTATATAGTGACCAATCATCATCTTGAATCCCGATCCGTTCTTAAATCTACAGATTTACTGGTCACACTATTCCAGCATATACTTCCAGTACAAATAAATTCTCTTATCCCATTAACTGGCATGTCCTTATCAACCAACATCAACCAAAAGTAAATAAATAGAATTATTAAGTTTTCAACATCATCTATATTCACTTATAAACCTCCAACTGTATTTTATTCCGTACTATTCTACCTTCAACGTACCTTTAATTATTTATATTTACATCATCTACATTCAGCTACTGTGAAGAGCAAAAAATGGAGCCATTGTTAGGTGAACCCAGTAACTCAAACGGGCATAACCCGAATTTAACCCGCTCCAAAGCCATCACTAGCGGCTCCGCTTTTCAGCGTGCTGCTGCTCTTGTTGATCTGGTATTCTTTTACCCTTTTCTCTTTTTCATTTCTTTTCATTTTATGGAATTATTTCAGATTTTCTTGCTTTTATTTGCTGAAATTATGTTTGGATTTGGTTACTTTTAAAGGTTTCTACTCCTTACATTTTATTCCTATTTTAGAAGCATTAAATTCCCTACAGAATTTGGGATGTGTCAGTATTAAATCATACTTACTTTGAGATCAAATAAGAAGGTTTTCTTTTGGTAACGAGGGAACCGATAACCGTTACCTTTGGCGCGCTCTGGGTAAATCATCAGGTATACGTAATAGCCAGCAAAATTAGGAAAAAAAACTACTCCCTCCGTCCCGGTCATTTGTTTACCTTTGCTTTTGGCACAATTATTAAGAAAATGGTAGGGGACCATTTGTGGTGGTACTTTGTGGATGATATGTGGACAATACAAATGACCGGAAGAGAGGGAGTATAATTGATGGATAATAGTTGCAGCATACTTGATATTTCATCCTTGATCTTTACCGCATAATAATATGCGAGGTCTAATGTAACTCCGTTTTGCATAGAGCCGTTGGAGCCGCGGTCGTTTTGAGACGGAATCGGATCTTAACCAACTAATCTGAAGAAGTTTAAAAGAGATGGCTTCATACCATCTATATTCGACCTGTTAGCAACTCTACTTTCACTTAAGAGAGTGACATTCGTTAAAATTGTAGCATTGAGGCAAAGAGAGATTAACAACATACTCTAAGATTTCAATATACTCGAAAAAATGAAACTTGTAATAACATCATGGTCGAGCATCCATGTAAATTGAGAAACGAGCTTGATGCCTTCAAGGATAGTTTCGATATACAGGATAAGCAACTTTATTCAGTAGGTGAAACTTCGTACCTAAGCAGATTCTTTCCGTGTGAAATAAAGTTAAGTTAGGCTATACTCAATTTGGTTGCACAACAGAATAGTATTCCATGCTCTCAAAGTCCCTTAAAGTGAACCATAAACTTTTTGTTCTAGATTGTACATTATGTTGCACTCATTTTGGTAGTGTTTCCTTCATCTATTAGAAGCTTTGAGAGGTTGCCTTAGTTAACTGTAACAAGTTTTTACGTGAGAATTATTTAGCGTAAGAAACATCATTCCTGATTGCAATAGTTCGCTTATTTTTACTGTTCACGAGTTCTGCGTTAAAATCATTTATAATAATTCTCACTAATAAGTACCAGTTGCAATGATTGCGTACGTGAACTATGAGCATTTTTGAATCTGTGTTTCTATACATTTCTTGCTAAAGTATTGAGATGCACTTGTGATTTCTGACTAAAAGGGTGTAAAATGTAAGTGGAATGGTGCATATTGCAGGCTGAGGATGGTATTGGTCTCCCTGAGGAAATTCTTGACCAGTCAAGCTTTGAAACTTCAGCGAAGTTGTATTTCACCTACACTCGCTTTGATATTCTCTGGACACTCAACTATTTTGCGCTTATAGTCTTAAGTTTTCTCGAGGTCATTAGTTTGTCCTCTCCTATTCCATGTCTACTGTTCTTCATAACTTTCGATTTGAAACAATGACTACTGTGGTCAAATTATCAAAGTGTTTTATGACGGACTTTTAAGTATGTATTTCCTCTACAGAAACCTCTATGGTGTTTCAAGGGTAGTCAGCATTCTTGTAACGATAGGGAGTACTACTTTCTTGGTCAGCTACCGTACTTAACTGGTGCCGAGTCTCTTATATTCGAGGTACTAAATATGATTGATCTTATTTTCCTTGTTATTAAATCTTGTCCATGACGTGTTGCTTTTTGTATCCTGGCGCCTTTCCTCAATTTTTCTGTTTCTGTAAATTGATTTAGTCATATCTCTAACTATGAACATGCATCACCACAGCATAAAACAGAAGCAGAACAATGAAAACGCCTTAGTCTCAATTTTTTTTTGGTCGTCTAAGACATATCATTTTTTGAAACTTTCAATATGAAGCAAAACAATGAAAAAAGGTAATACAGTGAAAGTGAAGAAGTAAGATGACCAAGAAGACGAGTGCATAAAAATGTGGAAAACCTAACAAAATAAATCTAGTAAGGGACCTAAATGAAAAAAAAATATCAGTGAACTCATCACAAAACACAAAAAAAAGTTCAGTGTAGTGAATATCGGAGAGAAAATAGTAGTATGAAACAATTGAAAAGATTTAACAAATAAAAGATTCGACCCCATCTTTGATGCCATATTTTCTCCAATTTCAAGTAGATCCATAGCATTTTCAATAACCTTTATTTACATATTTTTGATCTTACCCACCCCTCACAATTTTACTTTCTTATCACTTTTATGTTACTCCCGAATCTTCTCTTTTGGAGTCATAACCGTGTTCGACACGAACCTCAATGATACTGATTGGGATTCCGTACCCGACCTTCACCAATCTAACACCACTCCTATAATAGATAAAAGGAAGGCTCGCTTCACCCAAGTAGAGTATGAAGTGACTAATGTATAAAACAGTAGATTAATTTCTTTAGCATTTTCTTTATTATTATAAAATAAAGCAAAACTGACTGCTTATATTATTTGGTTGTGCACACTATTCTTGCTCTGTTTTGGCCTGATTATGGTGGTAGGTTTCATGTTAAAACTTAAAACTGTTGTAAACAGGGTTACCTAATTCGCTGACATAGAGTGCGAATCACGAATTGATACGCGCGCGATTCGTTTGCGAAATATTATGTATGAATTCGTGAACTATATATCAAAATCAACGAATAGTTAATGTTCGATTCGTGTATTAAAAACTAAAAATTCAATATGAATTTGCAAAAGGTAGCGAATCAAAGTCGGTAGACTTATATTTTTGGTTCATATAATTCAAGTTACGCATAATGTACTCCATTGTTTATAATTTGAATACTAAAAAAGCATAGTGCAGATTGAAGAACTGTAGAAAAGTATGAAGCTTACTAGCAACTAAATCAGTAGACTTATTTTGGTGCTGTGTCTGGTTTTGTCACTTTGTGTTTACTTAAGACACTATTAGGAATTATGCTGGAGTTAAGAGCATAATTCCTAATAGACACCAGAAAAATATGACCGGTAGTCTTATTTTGGTGGTTCCATCACTTTGTAATTTTCTTTAGTTTGATGTGTATTTCTATCTTCTTTGCAGGTTATAACCTTACTGTTACTTATTGTACACACTTTGTTTCCAATTTCTTATGAGGGTACTGGCATTTACTGGAAGAAATCAATTAATATATTTAAGGTATGTGGTTTGCTGACTCTGCTCTTTGTCTTGTTAACTGATTGCCTCACGAGTCACGTTTAATGGTTTTTTTCCTTTGAGAGAGGTGACAGCATAATTGGTAGAAATATAAATGTTAACGCTCAAATAGTGATAAGACATCTTGTACATCGGTACTCTTTTCAGACGAAGCAAATAAATAACTTTAAAACCAGTTTAGCTGCTTATAATTGCCTTGTTTGCAATAGTGAACGTGACAAAAAGTGCTCTTTCTTTCAATGTGAATGGTAATGGACAATGGTAATAGTTTCCATAAAACCTTGCAAGTGGTATTTGCTTGGAAGTGAAGGAAGTATATCTTTTCGAGAGAAGGTAACACTATTTACAAGGATCTGGATGAATATTAACTTAGAATAATTGTAAAAGCTAAATATTTTTCAACGTGGTGGCGGAATCTTATCAATTTTAAGTCGATGAAGGGTCACTGGATAGCTGAATCTAGAGTGATAATCTCTCATTTACTATTCATATTCCTGAACATATTACTTCTCAAAACTGATCATTGTCCCGAACTAGTTTCTAGAAATGCTTGACCATATGAATATTATCTCTCATACATTCCATTATTGTGTTCAACTATGTACATTTTCATGAACTAAGAAAAGTACTGTTATTATTTTCTTTTTTTCAGGTTGCTCTTCTACTGCTCCTCACAGCTGATATTTTAGTTAACGTCCTCTACCTCTCGCCCGTGGCCGTCAATTATCTCCCTTTCAGGATTGCCCCTTATATAAGGGTGATCTTTTTCATTCTCTATATTAGGTATGACTTCGACTCAGCAGTATTCTTATCTCTGTTATTTGATCATTCGGGTGCATGCAGTTTTAGATTAGCATAAACTGTAAACATATAAATTTAAAATTAGAACTCAGTATCTATGCCCTTAGTCTTTGGCCTTACCTTTGGGTAATTAGAATTCTTTACTCTGTTATTTGATCATTCGGGTGCATGCAGTTTTAGATTAGCTTAACTGTAAACATATAAATTTAAAATTAGAATTCAGTATCTATGCCCTTAGTCTTTGGCCTTACCTTTGGGTAATAAGTGCTAATTCAGCTAGATTAAAAACGATGATCTATTGCTTCTGGAGTTTACCCAAGTGGGCCTTTGTTTATGTATAATTTAAAAGGCGGATTTATTCAGAGTTGGTTTGAAGATGAGGGGATTTTGAGCCGGGAGGTGCACAACAATGCTTTTTACTTTTTATTTTAAAAATGTGTGGATGTACAAATTAGTATTTTGCATTTGATACGTCTCTAAGCTTTAATTGTTCGAAAAAGTTTTTTTGTGATTCAGTCCAATTATGGCATCCACCAGATTGTACAGAAAGCTAGGCAGGTTGCGTTTTTATTTTGCTTTTTATACGAGGTGTTTTTTTCCTCCCTATCTTACATTCAAGGCAATATTTGAATGAAGCTATGATGGTCATGGGGGTAGAGTGGTTGTACTCTCTGGTAATTATAACTTGTCTCTAAGGCAATTAGTACATTCCATTTACATTGTCTTCCTTTTGACTGTGATGATAATTTGACGACTTACCTCTCCAAATATATTGAAAGGTACAATGTTAAATTTGTCATATTTGATCTATCAAAACAACTATTTTCTTAATAATATTTTGAAAAAAGTTGTAGGAATTGTGTACTTGTGAGAAAACAGAGGTCAAGTTGACTACCAAAGTGGTAAGAGACAATCTGAATGGGATGGAGGTGGTATATCTTTGTTTGTTTGTTTGTTTGTCTTCTGTTTATTTGGTAAATTTTGGTAGGTGCAGTGGGTGACTGGGTGTGATGAGAAGAATTTGTTTTGCTATATGAGACCTCCCATAGTTATGTCACACTGTTCTTGTTCCTCGAGATGTTTTAGAGATGTTATAGTTCTTTACTCAAGAGTTGGGGTTTACTATCTAATGTTTTCTGGCCCCTTTTATTACTTTTCTGCTTGTAGGGAACTCAGAAGAAGTGTTATTGTCCTGGTCGGGATGCTTCCCACTTATCTCAATGTCGTGGTTAGTGATTCGTTAGTAATTTTTTTACAATAAAATTCTTTCTGGCGCAACTTCTTGTTTACCTAGGTGTTGTGATCCTCTATAATATCAAGTGACTATAGTTAATGCATTTGTCCATTTGCAATGGAGTCAAAGACTCACGGTTCTTTGGTCTTGGATTATAATGGAACAAATCAATATGACCGCTCCTGCTTTTCTTTTAATGGTACTATAGTTGCATTCAATGTTCCAATGCAAGTTTTATCATATAGGTCATTTGGAAATAGTCTCCCTGTGTTGTTAACATGAGGTAAGGCCCCGTACATTTAATCCCTTCTCCATGCCGTTTGCAAGAGCCCTTGAAGCAGTGGAGTAGTGTTGTAGGCTATGCATTAAAATCACATTTTTGGGTAACTTAGTTTGAGTTTGATGTTGTTTGTCTCAGTCCATTCGATATCATATAAAGTTTATTTGGCTTCATCACCTGTGGATTCACGAAGTTTATATGAAAGCTTGATATGATTTGATGCAGGCACTCATGCTTCTGTTTCTCTTGTTCTCAAGTTGGATTGCTTATGTCATGTTTGAAGACACCAAGCAGGGCGAAGAAGTTTTTACGTCCTATGGGACTACATTGTACCACATGTTTGTGCTATTTACAACATCAAACAATCCAGATGTTTGGATCCCTGCATACAAGTAAGATTGATTACTCTCACAATGTCTATATCTTGCACACTTTTTGGAATATCAGTTAGTGTTTCTATTTTTAAGGTTTTCTTCTATATGTTACCTACACAAATTGACAAGGGAAAGAAATTCAGTAAACAGTAAACACAGCTATTTGAAACCTTCTATGCAAAAGCTGGTAAACAAATAGAATAAGAATAGTAAGTCGGCCTACGATCGCAATGTGATGTAATTAGTCAATCCCAAGCAGCCAAGACAAGGTACCAAAGCCTCTTTAGCAGTGACAATGACTGATTGTTCTTGCCTACATCTTCGTTTAGCATTTTTGTATTGGATCAGGAAGGCATCAAAAGAAGTTTTCTAGCCATCCATGTCTATAATGGATCAATTCTAATGGAGAGAAATGATAAGCTAATTTTTTTAAATTGATATTCTGATTTCTGTTTTACAAGGATTGAGTTGGGGTTTTAGTCTCTTTGGTTCATGTTGTAGGGCTCTTTGAGTGACTATTATTCAGTGATGGATTTTTGCCACTCTTCCGCTATATGTTTATAGGTTTATGATGTTCATCTTATCTAAAACATAAATAATAAGAAAAAAAGCCTCATAAGACCACGTTTTCTCCAACATATTCCTAATGATACTATTTGTATCTAGAACACTGGATGTTTAGACTCAGGTATCAAGGAAACTTCTCCTGTTAATCGTATCAATTCTTGGAAGGTTTTCTGTAAGTATGGTTTTTTAATTAGTAAACTTGATCTTTCTTCTTTGCTATTGAAGTGAATTCTGTCACTTGAATTTCTGGGTTTTTTCTCAAATAAGAATGAGCGGTAGGGCTATTATGCATTTGTCTAAGAGTATTCTGAATGTCAACTAAAGTCAATAATCTCCCATTGATAACAATGAAATCCACTTCCTGCTCTGTGGAAGTTCATTGTGGCTCCAGTGGCACCCCCGCTTTTTCTAGAAGACAGTTAAGAGGCAGTGAAATGTACATGTTCTTAATTTGCTCACAATTTTTAAACGTTACCAGAATTCGTGCGAATTAAGAAATGAATTTATATCCTTGTTTCTTGTTTCATTCCTGTATATGCAATTGCACTTCTTTCTAAATTTTGCTGGTTTGTAATCCAGGGTTTCACGGTGGTATTGTCTGTTCTTTGTTTTGTACATATTACTGGGGGTCTACTTCATCACCAACTTGGTTCTTGCCGTTGTATATGACAGCTTTAAAAGTGAGGTGTATTTCATTTTCTTCTCGTCTACCTTCTCCTATTGATTCATTATGTATTTATGTGACTCAAGTTGAATTGTTGGAATGTTGATATGAAATCGTATATGTGTACTAAGTGGTTTCCTTTTAATTGAACAGTTTCCCTTTCACTTTATAAAGTAATGATATAAAACTACTTGAACAGTTGAACCTTGTCAATGAAAATTTATGTTATAACATGTCTCTAAAAGAGACTAACACTGTTACATGGCAACTTCCAATGTAAAACTGAACATGTAGGATGCAACTCATAGGTAGTCAGACAGAATTATTATTATTTTTTTCATGTAAAGGGCGACTTTTCACATTGTCGATTTTCTTCTAAAAAATTACTTTTCAATTTTCAATTTTTTTCTAATCTTTAATTTGGAAAAGGTGACTGCTCAATAAATTGTCTTTGACTTTTTATGTGAAAATGGTAATATTAGTCATAAAGAGATAAAGACAGAAAAGGTAAATCCATACTTTTATGTGAAAATTTCTATGGTTTTTTTTTTCCTACTTCGATGAATATATATTTTTTCACAAAATTTTGACATTTTTGTTGTTTGCTTGAAGATTTACTGCTTTCAATTCAAACTTATACCATGTTTCCCAATCTTGTATCAACGAGAGCTTTGACTCAGTACTCCCCTTTTTTGTTGCAGCTTGCAAAACAAGTTGGTAGGATGGACAATGCTAGGCGACGTATATTGGTTAAGGCTTTTCATTTGATAGACACAGCTGTAAGTTGGCAACTGAGGTTGTCTCATTCTTTGCTTGTGAAAGCTTCTTTTGGTCTATGTACCTTTTCCCCTCCCTGGGATTTATGTTTAAGAGCTAGTAAGCAGGTTAAAACAGAGTGTAGGTGCTATAGAGTGAAACTTTTGACTGGTTCCGAGATATATAAGAAGTTTGAGACATTTTGCTTCATGGAACTTCACAAATGACTGTTCTGTTTGAAATGATTTGGTTATAAGGTACTCCTTGAATCACATTTAATGTCCCCATTTGACTTAGTTGATTAAACGATATCATCCATTTGGTTAGTTCTTCCCAATATACAATACTCCATCCATTTCACTAACATCTTCTTGTAAAAGGGCACAACATTTAAGGAATATTTTTAAAGTATTCAAAAGTGAGTGCAAGTGCGTTGTTGTTATGAGATGTGGCCTTTTAGTTGTAAATAAAGTGGGCCTATGAGGCCAATGTAGTAATTTTAAGTCTACTTTTTTTACCATTTAGGGAATAGGAAGATCATAGGGAAAAGACCCCAAAGTAGAAAGGAGGAAGATGTAGTGAAATGGAGGGAGTAGTTACAAGACTTGCAACTTAAATGGACAATGTGAAAATAATTGTTTTTGATAAACTATCAGTGATAAAATGATAAATCTTCCTTTCTATCTTTAGGTTTCTTTGGACAAACAATGGTTAAAGTTGACATCGATTGACCACCAAAGTTAAATGCGAACTATACAAATGGGATGGATAATGCATGTTCTGTTTTTTCTAGATGCCTTCGTTTATATGATGTTAACGACTTCCTTGTTTTAATTTACAGAACCGTGAATATCTTGATAAACATCAGTGTCATCGGCTGTTTGAAGAGTTGAACAAATACAGGTGAAATTCAACATCTTTCATATAAACATTTTTACCCCCTTGTTTAAAAGCTTCAACTTCAGTTGTCATATGCTGGAACGGTTACCAATTTCATTATGCATTAACTTTGTTGCGTTCACTTTGGCACTTTTAAAATGGTGAAGTTCAGTTAATGCAAAATCATATGCTCTATAAGTCTATAGACCAGTCAACATGGATTTAAATATCTGTCAAAGTCGAAATTGGACCCCTCCCGTTGGACTTTTGACCTCTCTCTTTTGATACAATTTTCGACACAAAACTTGAAAATGACCAAATGCAAATTAACTGTAAATACTGGACCAAAATGGGTTGGGTCAATGAATAAGTTGGATTCTAAAAAAGTAGTAAGAATTTTGCTATTTTGCTTTTCCTAGTCCGTGGGAAGATTGTAATGTTAGCCGGATAATTCAGTTTCAAAATAAGTCTAGGCCAGGGGACATATCAATAGGAAATGCTAAAAGTCTAAAAATTATGCGGAAGGCCCGCTCGAATTATGTGACTGTTTTTTATTTATTTTATTTTATTTGTTTATGTTCTTTTACTTATTAATTTCATTATTTACTTGGGTTTTTCTAACGTGTGCCCTAAGGGCACATGCTAAGATGCTAATTAGAGAACGTTTTGCAAGAATATCTCATGAGAAATTGAGAAAATGAACTCATAATTCCCATACTTCTAGAATTATTCTTGCAAAACCTTATTTAATTAGCATCTTAGCATGATGTGCCCTTTGGGCACACGTTAGAAAAACCTTACTTCTGCTATATATATATATATATATTTTTTTTTTTCTTTCAATATTTTTAATGTGTTTATTTTATAATTATTTTTTCAACTTGATTTTTTTAGGAAAACTTATACTTTGTATATATTAGATTATGTTATCATTGATGCTTCTGATGATGATAGCCATGCTAATTGCTAGCCGCTTCTCAATGAGCTTAAATAACTTTTTGTAAATAACAACTCCCTCAATCATATTTGAATTAAAATTCATGATTTGATTGGAAACATATTACGACAGTAGCTTTTAAATTTAAATATGCATTCCATCTTCCTACTAATATAGAAATGAATGACTCGGACTATGTGAAATTAAACTTAAGGGTACAATGGTGGAGTCCTTGCCTAGCCAAATTCCATTTTTGTGAAAAAGAAGTATGGTCTCCCTGCCGGTGGCCCAACCGGCAGCGAGACCAAACTTCTTTTTCACAAAAAAATGGAATTTGGCTAGGCAAGGACTCCCAGTTGGTGGACCTGTTGCCAGCTGGCCGACAGAGAGCTCCCCCTTGTTCTTTCGTCTCTTCTTAACCACATGAGTGGCTCCCTGCCGGTGGACCGGCTGCTGGCCGGCCGGCAGTGGCCCCTTCTCCTCTTTTCGTCTTTTTTTGGGTGAGGTGTGGTGCGCCCGGCTGGTGAGCCGGCTGCCGGCAGAGAGCTCCACGGTTCCTTCTTCCTCCATTCTTTACTTTTGCTTCTAACAAAGTAGCGACGACATCTTGCTCTTCATCCCGCCTTGCCTCTTCCTTTGCCTTATTCCTACAAGATGAGACGGGAATTTATAATATGAAAGCGCACGGAATAAGGGGTAAAATGCAAGCAAATTGACAACGCTAAAACGGGTCAAATAAGGTCAAAATGCATGAGAATAAAGAGGGGAAGCGGTCTAAATTACTCACATATCAATGGCTATTCAAATATTTTCGATCGCTTTCTAGAATTTGGTTTTATTTTGACAGTTACAATTGAAATTAGTAATGATTGCAATTTATATTTAATAGTACAACATAAAAAGAATTGAATGGTATGTTTGGGAACCAAGATTGGGATTGTATTCCGTAATTCAGACATTTCAAGCGTTTGGGAATCCTTAGAATTTGGAATTGGAATTGAACTCAATTCCTTACCAATTCCAACATAGTTAAAATGTGATGCTCTCAAATTCTTACCGTATAACAGTCATTTCAATTCCATCACTATTCGATTACGTTTTTTTGGGATGCAAATTTCTTGGCATTATTTTTATTTATGACTTTTTTTCCCAATCGCAAATATTTTCCGTCACAATATATTATTATAAAAATAAATTTGGTGACGTTGACCCATACTCGCCCAATCCCAATTCCAAATTCCAAATTCCAAATCCAATTCTATGGTTTCCCAAACTCTATTGAGAAATTGAAATCCAAAATTGAATTCCACGTGATTTCCAAATGATTTTCGCATTTCCAAACACTACCTAAAGTATTATCCTATCTTTTAAATGTAAAGACGGAAGAATTAAGCAATTGCTAAAAATGAGTTAAACGACCCGTATTTTCACCCTAACCTTCATTCGCCATATGGGAAATACACCCGACTAAGGTACCTGAAATCACCCACCCGATAACCGCCCCTTCAAGTGTTTGACAGGTATAACTGTATAAAAATGGAATAGGTTCACTAAACCATTGATGTTGAAAATAAGAGCCTGTTTAGCCTTGACGGAGGGGTGGGGGAAGGAGGAGTGCTGTAATTTGAAAAAACTCCACGTTGTTTTGCCTTCAGTTTAGTGAAAAGTTACTTCTGCTGAAACACATCTGCTCATTTATTGGAATGTTGCTGTATTGGAATCCTTTGTAACTTCTTTAATGATCTACTTATTTGTGAATTTCATCTGGATATTGGTACACTGAGCTTTCCCTGCTATAGTCATTATGAACTGTGGTGCTATCTGCAGGACATTACCAAAGATGTCAATTGAGGATTTTGAGTTAATATTTGAAGAGTTGGATGATAGTGGTGATTTTCGGGTAATAAGCAGCGAACTTTTCTCATCATTGTTAAGAAAAAATATGAGGGTGATGTTTGACGCGAAAATTTCTATCTAGTGACATGGTTCTTTTTTCATCATTCGTGTGGCAGATTAATTCAGAAGAATTTGCTGATCTTTGTCATGCTATTGCTCTTAAATTTTCGAAAGAAGATTGTGTAAGTTGAAGAATATCTCTAATTACGATCCTTTTTTTATACTCTTAGCTTACTGCTAATTTACTACTATGCTCTTATTCTTTCTTTTTCAGCTATCTTGCTTTGAGTCATGTCCTGGGATATATTATTCTCCTTTCTCGGAAAACTTGAAGAATTTTGTCCGCAGTCCAAAATTCGGAAACATTGTTGCAGTTATCCTAGTGATTAATCTAATAGCTGTTATCATTGAGACAGCGGTATGAATTGATCTTTATCTTGCACTGGTGCTATTGTTCTTATGATGATGTATCTATTTATTCACTTTAAGCTGAGTGTTACTGACTATAAGGCAATTGTGGAAAATTGCAGCTTGACATCGAAGACAGTTCAGCACAGACACTTTGGCAAATTGTAGAGTTTGTTTTTGGTGAGACTTCAACTTAATCTGTGGAAATTCTTTTCACTTGACTTAGGATATGAAGTTCTCTGTGGAAATGTCAAGCTTTCACGATTGAAGTTGTCTCCATATCGTAGTTCCCCTAGTAGACATGATAGAGTTTTGGGCACCTAAATAGACAAAGGCACAAAGCTTATTGTGATACGTGCCATTCTATTTTAGTTTGATGTTACTTCTATTTGTTCTTAACACCAGAGCAAGATCATCATATCGTTTATGCTTCACCCATCCTAGTTTTTAAAGTTAGTGTGTCAGCTTTAAAATAGCAGGGTAAGCTCTTAAAATTTAAAATTAACTTGGAATTGTTAGAAAGTCGCTGTCATGTCGTAAAAGCTAAAACCTAAATGTTAAAAGTGAGCATGGTCAACCGATAATCTAACGTAATCCTCCCTAAGTTATTTTTGTTCAAGATGAAAGTTTCGCTACTATTTTCTTTTATAGCCATTTATGTTGCAAAACCTATGCTACTTTGAGACTTTACTTTGGCAATGTTTAACGTATCCGACACTTGGGCATTTGGACATGACACTTTCAATTCCCATGTCGTGTCCAAAATTTAGTGTAACAGAACGGAAAACTATATAACATCTGTTAACTCAGACTCATATAGTCATATTTCTCTAGGTCAACTGTTATGACAAATTAACATCCATACCACCCATGGCGCATGTGAAAAAGTTTAAATTACAAGAATATAACTTCTAGTACTCTTTTACTGAAAAAAAGCATTTCTGTTGAATTAAATAGAGTTATGCATGTCAATTGGTGATTTGACGCTTCTCGAGAATAATTTTACTCCCTCAAAATCACTTAACCTGTTCTACTTAAAGGCATTATATCTCTTAACCATTTATGTATATGTTTTAAGGTCGAGTGATTTATGTAGCTTTAACAATGCTTCCTTTATGACAGGTTGGATATATGTGCTGGAAATGGGTTTGAAGGTTTATGCTTCTGGATTTGTCAATTACTGGAGAGATGGTCAAAATCGTTTTGATTTTGTTATTACTTGTGTTATAGGTATAATTTGATAGTTACATGACTGTACTCATTCTTTTTATTTATTTTGTTAATTGTTATATCCATGTGATTGTTTAGGTTTCACTTTATTTTCTTACATTGTTCCAGTTATTGGAGAAACAGCAACATTTGCTTCACCTGACGGCCAGACCGTTCTTTCGAATGGTGAATGGTAAGGACACTAGTTTCTTGGTTTGATTAGTTTATCTAACATGATCTTATTATTCCTTGCTACATGCTGGAGTTGAAACAAGGCAGTCCTGAAACATTATGTGTTTTCTATCCAAGAAGTTCTTGCTCGTGTTCAATATATGACCATTTGTAGTCACCTGTTAATAGAAATTGGTGTATAAAACCTTGAGGAAGACAAATAGGAATAACATCTTTAGAGTTATCACATAGATTCAACAGACTAACGATCTGGCAGTGCTGATTTAGTTAAATAGTTTCTTTTAGAGATCCTTGATTCCTTTCCATGTCATACCAATCATACAAACTTATCTTAATTACTTCCAGCTGAAGAAGAAAAGTTCCTTTCTTAAATATTAGCGAATAGGTAAC
The DNA here is from genome assembly GCA_022085475.1 of Heliosperma pusillum. Taxonomy (NCBI): domain Eukaryota; kingdom Viridiplantae; phylum Streptophyta; class Magnoliopsida; order Caryophyllales; family Caryophyllaceae; genus Heliosperma; species Heliosperma pusillum. The sequence goes on along the minus strand of JAIUZE010012348.1, from coordinate 35,646 downwards.
GATCTGAAATTGCCTAATTAATTCAAATGTTTGCTAATTATCTCTACTATTTTTTTCCAACAGGATCCGTTATCTTATCCTGGCTCGAGTTCTCCGGTTAATAAGATTGTTGATGCAATTTAAGCGCTATCGGGCTTTTGTTGCAACTTTCCTAACCCTTCTTCCAAGCTTAATGCCGTATCTGGGGACTATTTTCTGTGTCATGTGTATTTATAGCTCCCTTGGTGTACAGGTCTGCAATGCTTTCTCAAATTCCGTACTCTTTTCATATTGATGCATCATTTTGTGGGGGGTTGTATTCTTTTCACTTGACTACTTGGATAGTGTGATATGAAGTTCTCTCTGGCATTGTCAAGCTTTCAGGATTGAAGTTGTCTCCAAATCGTAGTTCCCCTAGTAGTTGTGATATAATTTCGGATACTGCAAAATAGAGAGAGATTATTGTGATAAGTGCCATCCTCTTTTAAGTTTATGTTACTTCTATCTGTTCATAAATCATAGCACCAGAGCAAGATCATCATATCCTAACTTATGGTTCACCCATTCTAGTTTCTTTTGTACTGTCATTTTCCTTTTTTGAAGTGGGGCTGATGGACTGGTGGAGTTGTGAAGGGGGTCTGAATTAATTGGAAAACTTTGAATGTATTTTTTTTTCCTAATGTTCTACCAGTCTTTATTGGTATGTTAGGCATTGTATTAATTTTTTGGTTGAGTCTTGATTGCGCCGTTATCTCGATTGTTGCGCCATCATATGGCATCTACCGCCTCAGAATACACTTGTATTAACCTCCAAAATCATAACCTATATATCCCGATTCCCGGTCATTATGTTGTGTCGTGGCCCAGATCATATTGCTATGCTTTGACATGCGTAAAGTTACCTTTAAATGTTAACTTTGAAATTAACTATGACCGCCTGATTTAGTCACTCGAAAAAGCATACACTTGATACCAGTTCTTGTATGATTTAAGTTGTGGTATATTCTTTTGTTAAATGTGGCTGTGTACTTGATGGAAATGCTCTCAATCTGTTATGCACAAGATTCTTGTCCCTACCCTCAGTAATTCCTTTATGGCTTTATTATTGTTCCCTATTTTCTATTGGGTTTACATTAAATCTTGGTTTAGTTGAAACTGTTACGAGATGTGAAAAGTGAGGGTTGCTATGGTTTCAATTGAGTTCTGTGTTTTTTTTTGGTTCCAGCTTTTCGGCGGTATTGTTAATGCAGGAAATCCCTTGTTGGAAGGAACTGATCTTTCAGAAAATGAGTATCCTTTTCATTGTTATTTTTGAATGGTGTATGCTGGTGGTAAAATATTATTTCTGCAATGTTAGGTAGTTTCTTGTCATTTCATCATTCCCCTCTTCCAAGTTTTCTTTGTTATCTTTTGCATGTTTCTCCTTTTTTTTTGTTTGGATTTTTCTTGACTAATAAAGTTATTTACTCTTCAACTTTAATGACTATCCGAATGCCATGGTCACAACATTCAATTTATTGGTCATGGGGAACTGGCAAGCTTGGATGCAGGTAATGTTTTCTGGCAATGCAAGATTTAGTGGTGGTGGCATGTCTTCTTTTCCTTCTTTATTTGTTCGAGTCGGGTCTATATCAGTACAGTTGAATTTCGGATCATAGGTTTTTTGAGTAAAAGGTAAAAAAATAGATTAAATGTACCTTATAATTTTCAATTTAAATATAATGCGTAATACCATTCATAAATAAATAACTAATGAAAAAAATCCTAAAATATGAGTTTTTTATGAGAATAAATCGTTGTAATTCAGGTCTATCGGTTCAACTCTTAACATTTAGAATATATACACGTTCGGTATCATATGGTTATTATTGAATACGATTCAATTTCGGTTCGATTCTTTTCGGCTATTATTGAAGCTACTTATATCGGTTGTTCGATCGGTTATCTATACAAGTGTATTCTATATACTACGGAGTATTTACTTCACTTGTTTCATAGAATTATGGTGTATTCTATATACTACGGAGTATTTCTTTTCTTTTTCCTAAATTTCAATTTTTAAAAAAAAAAAATCTATTTTACCACATTTTTTAATTCAGTTATATATTTAATCTAAAATATTTGTCAAATAAAGTTCATAACATGAAAAGTTCAAATGAGAATATAATACTTTGGGATGAGATTGGGTAAAATCATACTTTCAACAATGAGGGACTTAATGAATGTGAAATTTTAATTTGGGTATAAAACAATAGGAAAGAACTTGTGAATAAATACATATATATTATATATACTTTTTTGCCGGAATAGTCATTTTGGTAGTGTTGCGCCAAAAAAAATGAAAATATAAGGTAGCGTATAACAAAAAAAAGGAAATGAAAGTAGTTGGTTTACAAATACCCTTAAATATAAGGTAGTATTTGACAAAAACCCTTGACAAATTTGCTTCATCTTTGTTGGGGCAAATTTTACGTAAGTATAATTTGCTAGATGAGGGCTTACTAAGTTAAACTACACCTCAGGACGCTTTGCTTTCTGGTGTTAAATGACAAGTATAAGTAACAAAACGGAAGTAAAATGAAAGTAAGAACAATAACACAAATGGTGATGCGGGAAACCCTTGTAAAAGAGGGAAAACTGCGAGAGGTTTGTTGCACTCCAAAGTGGGGACGAGTTACGAAGTACAAGGTAATATCTCAGTAAGTATAAAGGTAAGTAACACTGGTGGATTAAAAGTACAAAACTTTGGTTGTAAATTAAAGATGAAGTTGGAGCGTTGGCGATGAAGTAATTGAGTTGAGGGGATGTGTTATGTCTTGGATGTTGTGAAGAAGGTCTTCTATTTATAGTATTCAAGAGATTGTAGGGTATGTTGTGGGAGCTTCAACTGCTTTGACCATGTCGCCTTACTTTTGCAGAGTCGGCATGTCACATGCGTATTCTGAGATAATCGAGGAAAACTAGCCGTTACGGGTTGTTAGTGCTCCTTAATTTTAGCCAGCTGTTTCATGGGTTGGTATTGATCGTGATACTACTAATTTAGGTGACATGCCGTACCCCTATATGACATCTGTGTGCTGACGTTAGATCCTTCCACATTCTTCTCTAGAGTAGAGATATTCACTCCATTGTTTTGTTCATGCCATTAGTTGCACCAGAATAGTAGTAGTTATTATATGACATGAACAAATCTTCTCTTGACTCTTCCTTCATAACGTCTATTTGTGCTTGCTGGCCTCATCAATCCATGTGCCTCTTTTCGAGCAATCGTTGAATGCCACATGTACTCTGCTCAATGCTCATACGGTAAAAATGTGGCCTAACAATCTTGGAAGTAGGCTATTTCGCGGCCTATAAATTAAGATTCCACCAGCAGGGGACTTCAGTGTCTTGAATTTTCTATAGTATCTTTCATGCCTCGGTCAACTATGTAAAGTGTAAAACATAGAGGTAGACCCGGGAAAGGCTAGAGTCTCCATCTTATTTATATTGTCCGAGTTAGATTTAGTGGTCAGTTAATGATGCTTTGACGAATAGTTTTTTTTTTCTTCTTCTTCTTACGTATATAAAGTAGTTTACAAACTTTTATTTTTAATTTTAAATGATACTCCCTCCATTCAACTGCAAATGATACTTTTGTTTTTTCTCGTTTGCCAAGGCATGTCTTACATCGTAAATTTATGTAGTTACACATTTGTAAAAATTATGAAGTGTGATATTTTAAATGTACTCCTAAAGACGAATAAAACAAGATCCCACATGAATATATTTTATCTTGTATATTAGGAGAAAATGGGAAAATTCTTCTTACTTGTGAATAGTGTACAAAAGAGAAAAGTACCATTTGCCCATTTGGAATTGCATGGAGGAAGTAATATGTAATGTTTCAAACATGAGAAATCTTACATTGGATCTCTTCATAGGACTTGTTTGGGATGGGGGAATTTGTTACCGGGGTAATAGATCTCAAAACAAAGAAAAAGAGGAAGTAGTGGATTGTGGATGGAAAACAATTACTCCCATATGATATGGAAGTAATGTACTACCATGTGGCGAGGTAGGTAACTATAACCTCTATATATGGGGTAAGTCTTACTCTCCCTTCCTCATTTTATTCCTCTGCTATCACCACTCCCCGCTATCTTTGTTCTTGTTTTGAGCTCTATTACTCCCCATAATCATTACCCTCATCTCAAGAGAGCCCAGAAACTTGGAGACATTAGTGATCAAATATCTGCATTGGCTGACCAGCACGGTCAATTAGCACAATAAATTTGGTATGGAGGTGGTAATTAGTAAGCATGCCTGACCGAACACCCTAAATATCACTGTTCCAAGGAAACAAGGAGTTTAGATTACCATCCAAAAGTACTCTTGAAGTGATGACGTAAGACTGTAGTTGTTGCGTTGTTGGTCCCTTGATGCAGCTGGTGCGTGGTATTCGGGAAGATGCTATCATATGAAATTTTGGATAACTGATTCCGTCGAACAGCTTTGATGTTTACTTTACTAGTTATAGCGTACATGAAGCTATGTTATGCTTTTGTTTAAACTTTAAAGGGAGTTGTTGTTTCAGGGTTACAAGGATTTGACAGGAACATCCTGGTCGCTCGTGTACTTTATTAGCTTTTACCTCATCACTGTGATGCTCATCTTGAACTTGGTAAGGCTTGTTGCTTTCTTGTTTCAAATTTCTTGAAGGGCTTGATGTGTTTTTTAATCATTTTCTCTCGTCTCATTCCCACCCGTGTCCCCTAATAATCCCTAATAGGTATTATCCAGTTGACATTAAATGGAACCAAAGATATGATCTGTCATGATTAAACTGTTACTAGAATTACTTATCTTTGTCTGAACTCCTTCACGTCATGCACATTATAAATTTATTTATTATGCGAAATATCTTTTGGTGGAGCAAGAATATGTATTTATACTTGTGCTTACACAATAGTTCGTGTACAAAATTATTTGCAACTTAAACGATTGCGAAAAATTGCTCATTTGGCTTTTGGCCGTTTGCTTCAGTCCTAGTCTAGTCTGCACATTTCAGATATGCGCTTATTTGACCAAATGATTTTTTATTTGAAATTATCACTATTTTTCTCATTTGTAAGTAGGTGCATCTTTTTTTTGATTGAGCTGCACAATTTGAATTATTAGTGCTTTGTATTTGACTGTACACATCAAATGCAAAATAAAAATTTATACTCACTGATAATTGATTTTAGTTGTTCACTCTTTCAACTGGAACTAATTTGAGAATGTCCAACATAATGGGTGCAGATCATTGCTTTTGTGTTGGAAGCGTTCTTCTCAGAAATGGAGATTGAAGAATCAGAATACCAGGTTAGAACTTTTTACCGACTACTTGATTCTTGAAACTTCTAAAAAATAAGAAAGTTCACTTTTGAGCGGTTCTGCTTGTTTGGGGTAAATTATACAAGTGAATGATCGTAAGGATTTGCACTTGTGTTTTATGACTATAAATGTTTGAGAATTATAGAGGTGTCCTCGAAATAAATAATGTCTGTTTGAACTTCAAAATTATCGTCGATAGACGATCGGGAAAACACACATTTACAAGTTGCAAGTATATTTGGAGTCAAGTTATCCACTCGAATAAACGCTTTTAATAGGTAAGGTGTTCATGATAGTTTGAGAGCATAATTACTTCTCTCATTGTGTAAAAAGTTATCGCCTGTCACCCCTATGGCATCTTTTTGTATATCAGCTCTTAGTTTGCCCAACAATACAGATGCACACAGCAATTCTTTTGAATCCTAGAAATCCTTTTGAGTTTGACCAACAATACAGATGCAGACATCATAACAATACAGTTTTGTTCTAGCAAAGAGGTTGACTCTTTTAAAACAAAGCATCAAACAATTGAATAAAGATGTTTTTGGTCAGTTAGATAGAAAATTGGAGCATTTGGTTGCTGAGGTTCAAGTTGCCCAATTCTTTGAGAATTGTTCAACCTATGTCTCGCGGGTGTTTTCTCTTGTAGAATGTTGTAGTTTAGGTTGTCATTTTCAGAAGGTTTTGCTGTTAAGAGTCCATCTTATAAATTTAACGTTTGGTCCTCGGAAGTTGAAAAACTGTGTGCATCTGTTCTTCCTTTAGTTTAGAATTTAAGCTAATTCAGTGCTTTGTACTATGTTCAGGCACAACCAACAAGATCACGCCGCTATACTGGGTAAGTAATGGTTTAAGTGTGTCGATCATTGCAAAAGAAATAAAATTAAAATTATTGAGGACACTAATAAATGTTTGTTTTGTTTCAGTCCAAAAACAACCAGCCAGAGAGTTGATCAACTCCTCCATCGCATCTTGAGTTCCGAGCTGGAAAAGTCAGAGGCAGCCTGCAGAGCACAGGTGGTTTATGTGCTCCATTGTTCCACCACCGTAACTCTTATACATAGATTCCTGATTGATTTTCTTATATACTTTTTTTTTTTTCATTCTTTTGGATATTTTATTTGATCCCTTATACAGTTATACTCCATGTTAATTTTTATGCTGGATTTTCAGGAAACCGCATCAGAAACCACATCCGTGTGATTTTAGGAGAAGACTTATACTCCATCGGCTTTGCTGCAATAGAACTTCTCAGAGTGACTTCAGTTGTGACTATGCAGCTCAAGACTTATGAACCTCCTTACGGAGGATCTTAACAACAGTTCCGGTATCATAGTTGTTGGCCAGCGTTTCCTAAGCATCACGGGGGAGTTTTTTTTTTTTTTATATATATTTTATTTTAATAGGATCACATAAATCCATAAATAAATCTTGAATTTTTGTAGCGGTGTCTCCAGATTTTTATTTATGTTGGGGTTGTAAGTTTTTGATTACTCTTTTTTTCTTTTCAAGTTTAAATTGAAGCTCAAGTCTCTATGAACTTTAAAAAGGTTTGTACAATGTCTTTTATACGGTCATGCATACAACTAGGGTAGTTCAAACTTCGGTCCAGAATGGCAAAAATGAACCGACCTACACCATTCTGTCTAGGCCGACTCGGACCGATAACACTTCGGTCAAGACTTCGGGTTCTCAATTTTATGCATCATGTTTCTAGTCTTGTTCAGTCCATGTCCAAACCCCAGGAATACCCGGACAAGATCGAAGATCCTTTTTCTTCAATGTCATAGACAGATCTCCTAGAAGCTAGGGTTTGCTACTTCAAATTAATTTTTTTCTAGTTGTGGCAAACTAAAAGTAAAAATATCTAAATTGATTACTAATCGAACACACGAGATGAGTAACCTGAATAGTACTTGAAATTCTACTCAATCCGAATTGAATCGAAACTGAATCGAATTGAGTAATAACGGAATGATACCGAACCTGAATAGATGTGAATTGATAAGATCTGAACCGATTTGACTTAAATCAAAATATCTATTTTCTCATAAAAAACACTATTTTAAGTTTTTTTTTTCATAGAACTTTATTTATTAATTGCGTTATGAATTATTCACTAAAAATGTAAATTAGAGTGTACACTTAAGCTATTTTTTTAACCTATCACCTCAAGAATTGCATGACCTTATACTAAACAAACTGTCATTGACTCGGCCCAAACCGTATTCGCGAAATAGCTCAAACTGACTAAAGCAGTTGAGTGAAACTAACTCTATCAAAATTAAACTGAACCCAAAACGAAGGTCACCACATGAGTTATATTAATTTAAACTCGATTCGAAACTGAATGACCCGTTTGCCAAGTCAAAATTTCTTTCTAACTTTGGCCGTGATTTACCCAACTAATGCAACTCCCATGTTCTCTACACCTTTAGCTTCTATTATCTACTATAATCTAATTTAATTAATTTATTTCAGCGGTATGTTTTTTACTCATTTCAGTACCTTTGGTGTCATATTTTCCATTTATACCATTAATTGAAAAAAAAGGCTAAATCCAATTCACTTTATTACTAACTTACACAGTTACTCTGTTACACAACCTTCGATGTTAAATGAGAGGGGAAAATGGGAAAAATGTGCTCTATTGAGTAAAATACGTACTGGAAAAATCAGCACTTATATTTAAATATAAGATTAAAAAACATATCTAGGATAGAAAAAAGTGTATCTATGTTCTTAAAAAGTGTATATAGAATTCTGATAAAAAAAGTGTATCTACATTCTTAAAGAGTGTATATAGAATTCTGGTAAAAAGCGTATCTACGATAGTACAAAGTGTGTGTAAGATTTGGTAAAGAGAAAAAAAAAGTGTATCCAACACATAATGTATATATAGGTCGTTTTCACCGCATTGAGTGATCGTTTGCACCGGATCCTACATCTATATGTGTGTGTGTGTGCGCGCGCATATAAGTGTGTGTGCGTGTGTGTATCTACTTTACTCAAACTAACAACATTATTATTCATCTCACACCATAAAACTTACACTTGGACCCCTCAAAAATCTAATTTTCTTCCTCACAAAACTATACCAATTATAAGTATCACTTACCACACTATGAACACCTCAGGGCTAAATTTTTCCTTCCTAACCATTTAACATAAGGTAAAAAGGTGAGCACACAACTTACCACATACATCATATCGACAAAAGAATGTCTCGACCATCCCAGCGACAGAACCACTCGGTCGAGTGGGAAAGCCACTCGGTCGGGTAGCTTTACTCGACCGAGTAACCCTTCCACTCGGCCAAACCAACCACTTCCAGAAACTGAGCGTGTCTTCTAAAAAATCCACCCGATCGAGTGCATTGGCCCCCTCGATCGAGTGCTCTTACCCGACATGGTGCCTTGATCTACTTGATCGAGTGCACCCGAATTCCGCACTAGACTTCCCACAAATCGACTTGTATCACATATTATTACTCGTTTTTAAAGGTACACACATACCCACTAATATATTCACTGGACTCTTACTTAAACATTTCCCACATACTTGACCATTTCACTAAACATTTCCCATTTCACTAAACATTTTCGATATCATATTCTCATACCATCATTTCATCATACCATTGCAATCAACTTCACATTAGCATTGTACAACAAGTACACATCACATAACATCCATTTCGTTTTCCCTACCCATTTCTTACCACAATAAGTGATCAGTTTGAGACTGAAAGGGTAATAGAGCAATTTAGGGACGTCTCCCAAATCTTATCAAGGTCGGTTCGTAAACATCCTTACCAAGGTTCATTTTAGTTTGACACCCTACATTCATTAGGTTAATTGGTTTTAGGTTTCAAGATCATCGTTCTGACAGCACTTTGTAATGACCCCACTTACCCACAAGCCTTTAGCAAGACTTTCCCAAGAAAGGTGGGGTGCTACCATCTCGATTGCCCGCTGTAGTATGCACCAAATTGTCAATCCCAAAACAAGTTAAAGTGCTTTATTAATTTAAAAGACAAAACAATTCAATACTCAATCCAATACAATCCAACAATACGACTGAGGAACTAAAGTCTAATGACTCAACCACTAATACGATAACTCAATAAGTCTTCAGCGTCCATGCCTGCCATCATGAACCTAACAAGAATCATCATCAATAACCTGCTAGAAGCTACTCACTATTCGCCGAAAATATTGAATGGATCATGGCAAATTTAAAAACATACAAAGGTCAGTTCACATGTACATAATCAACATCATATAAGATTACAATACAATCATCAGACATATCTGGTGCCATTAACAAGCACACAAACGATGCCACCAACAAGCACATCGTAAACCAACAATTACGATGCCATAAACAAGCACACTGCCGTGTCCACGACACATTGGCATGTCATAGACACAATGGGCCTTACTGCAGGAGGTCACTCCCAGACTCAGGTTATCACCACGTGCATTATCTCCTCCATATCATGAGCCATGAGGAGCGACCCACAGAGTCATGAAGCTGGCGTTCCGCAACCGCTCCATATAATCACCTCTATAAAACCTTATATCACAGCCTTACCCCAAAGTTCGATAACATGCCACAATCATATCACAATATACGTCAATCAATCATATACACATAAACTGAGTTGCAAAACTTACCTTTTAACACTCCAAGCATAAGAATCAACAACAATAGCAGTCCAAGTATTATAAGGATATAACCACTCGCTATCCGTCGCACCCATTACCTATAAGATACAATTACATATATAATTACTATAAATCCTCTTAATACCCATATAATCTTATTATTAAATCTATGACTAACAATTCTACTCATAACCCAAAACCCATACACAATTATCTAATAGACAAAGACTAGAAATTAGAAATGTTTACCGAATGAAGAATGAAAGAGATCATCTAATTGGAACGATCTACCGATAAGATTTTCTAATGAATGAATAAGGAGAGGATTAGATATTAGAAGGGATTAAGGAATGATTTGGGAGTGATTTGGTTTGCAGAGATAAGAAATGAACTGATTAAATGTCGGTTGTACTAATATAACCCTTACTGAAAAGAAAAAAGAACCAACATGAAGCACTGGAAAAAAAAGTCTACTTGGTTGAGTACTCAATTCACTTGACCGAGTAGCCGTACTCGACCTAGTGCCAAAATACTCTGACTCGAGTGAGAACCACCTTACTCAAGGGAGTACCCACCTTACTCGGCCGCGTAGCCTTACTTTACCGAGTACCCGATCAAGTCGCATATATAAAACACGAAGTATTACACATATACTTGTTACGTTATGTCGATGACATGTTAATTGCAGCAAAAGATAAGTCACTTGTTAGCAAGTTAAAGGCCCAATTGAGTATTGAATTCAATATGAAGGACTTAGGTCCAACAAAGAAAGTTCTTGGTATGGAAATGAAAATTCTTGTTAGCAAGATAAGTCACTTTATGTCAACAGACTGATCACTACAAAAGGAGAATATCACATGTCCCTTATTCAAATTTTGTTAGGAGTCTTATGTATGTCATGCATGCACACGATCTTATTTGGCTTATACCATTAATGATTAGCAGATTTATGCACAATCCAGGGAAAGAACATTAGGAAGCCGTGAAACAAATTCTTCGTTATCTGAAAGGTTCTTCATATTTTGGTTTGGTATTTGATAAATAAAGACCTAATCCTGGAAGTGTATTTGGTTATGTTAATGCTGACTAAGGTGGTGATTTAGATCATAGAAGGTCATTGTTAGCTTATATAGTTACACTTTATGGCTCTGCTATCAGTTGGTATTCTTGTAATACTCCGTATTCTGATAACCTTGTACTCGGTCGAGTAGGGTGTACTCGATCGAGTGGAGTTAGTGGTCGGCCGAGAGGGTGTTATTCGGCCGAGTATATCGAGTCTGTCGCTTAAGAACCCTTATGCCTAAGTGGCACTCAGCCGAGTATGATGAGTACTCAATCGAGTGTGGTGTACTCGACCGAGTACACCAGTCTGACAAGTTTTTCGAGCGGTTTTGAATTAAGATGATTAAGGGGGTTATATATTTATTCCGTTAGTTAAATAGTCATTGTAAAACCCTAATACTCTGTTAAACACTCTCTAATATTCCCCTAATCATCCTAATTAATCATTAAAGCCTAGGATTATCATTGTTGATTCGTCGTTGTCGTTCTTTTGCATCAATCTCGTCGTAAGTATCCCATTCCCTAATCTGTTAAGTATTATTGGGTAGTCTTAGTTTAACCCTAATCTGATTTGGGGGATGAGAAAATGGATTGTTGTTAATTAGATTATATTATGTTGATTAGGAGAAGGATTCGTAGAGGAGGAGATTTAGTTGTGCATTCATTGTTTCCAAAATTACCTTGAGGTAGGGTTTCACTACTCATGTACTTTCATATGTTGATTGATGACTATGATTGTTGTTGATGATTGTTGATGATGATGTTGTGACTGTGATGGTGATGGTTACTGGTTCTATATTGGTTGTCCAACGGGAGACGGTTCCACATCCTGAGTTTGCCTCTTGTGGCTCTTCGTCACGAGGGGGATGTGCAGATTAATGATCCAGGAACTCTCGCTGCGATGAGAGGGGCCTTTTATGTCTTGTGCTGCTGTCTGGCATCGTAGTGCTGGAGTAAGTGTCCTCCACAATAGTGCATTTATATATTAAATCTCATTTTGGAATATTCGTGGGATAACTAGTATATTGATACTCCACAACAGTTGATTAACGTAAATCAATAACGATCAGCTGACTAGAGTTAGACGTTATTGTCGTATTACGACGGTGATCACCTGACCCCTTTCGGTCACACCTAAAGGATGAGACCCAAATAGAAAACTAATTATGTGTATGCGATACAGTTTAATTAGCCCTTTACATATATATTTGATATATATATGATTACAAGAGTTATTTATTAGAAATTGAGTTGAGAACTCATACAATTTAAGTTTATTAGTCAATTATACGATAACTGACTGAATAAATTTTACGTCTTATTAAATAAGATTTAATTTAGTAATTAATCGTTAATTCACTAAATTAGTTGAGGTTATACGTATATTTTGAGGTAGAGGTAATTAGTTAATTATCTTTACAAAGAGTTGTAAAATATATTAACTGGACTTTGTGGGACCCATTATATATTGATATAATGGTAAAATACCACTTAATAGTTGAGTGTATAATGATTATTAACTTGAGTCATATAATTGTTATATATCAAATTAACACTTAATTATATTAGATAATTAAGCATATGATTATAAGTATTTGTGGGACAAATATTAAAAATCAAAATGGACCCATTTTGTCACAAGTGCACCGGTTTTAGGGTGAGCAAAAGAAAATGATTTGATTCCTTTTTGTCTTGCCAATAAAACACACTTTGTTCTTTTCTAAACTTGCTTTTTGTCTTACCAAGTAATAATGATTAAGCATGCAAAGAAAAGAATCACTCAACCTCACCAACACTCTATGTGGCCGGCACATGTGCTCATAAAAATGAGCAATTGTTGTTCATTTTATTCACTTGTGCAAAACATATTCAAAACCTAATATATCTCTCTACATCTCTCGAAAAATAATACTAGTAAACTACTAATTGTTAGTACTATTTTTCTTGGTGTTCACTAAGGAGTAGTAACACAAAAGTATTATTATACAAGGGTTGGTTCTTATAATATCTAGTTAATATTATTAGAACTTTTTGGTATCATCTTGGGTGCTACAACAAGGAGATCTTCTATTTTGAAGATTTGGGTTTTGGAGGATCATTCCAAGCTTGGTAGAAATTCCTTAGACAATAATAAGTTATTGTTCTTACTTCCATTTCAAAGTGAGGAAATTTCTAATCTTTTATTTATAATGCCTTTATATTTGCATGCATGTTACATAGATCTTTAAACACTAAATTAACAAGTTAATTAGTAAATAATTAGAGGATTCTAATTAGGGTCTATGAACTTTCATGTGGTATCAGAGATAGCTTGTAGCATGCATGTTCATTTTGGGCATTTTTATCAAAGTTATAAGATAACCAATAAAATCAAAAATTAAAGTTTAAATTTGATTTGGACGAAATTTTTTTGGTGCATGCATACCTACTGACTTCAAAATATTTGTGGTAAAATTTGGCGATTTTACGGATTTATTTGCTATTTATTATGATTTATGCCTTTTAAACCGAGTTAACATGCACTTTATGAGTTAAAAGTTAACTAAAACTAGTTGCATGTTGATTCTGGATATGAAATTTTTATATGATCTCACATGCATGCCTTAAATATTGTATGTAAAATTTCATGACTTTTAATTAAGTATTGCATGTTTATTGATTTTTATAAGATAAACGTCAATAATATGAGATTATAATGTTCATAAAATTTAAACGTCCTTTTCTGGTCATGAAAGTTTTTGGTAAATTTTAAATTCTGAATTATATCATGTTGGTGAAATTTCATAGTTTGTTTCACTGTTTTACTATATTTAATGGTTTTTATTTGATAAAACCGTTAAATAAACGGTTATTTGTTCATTAAATTAATTTCAAATTTTTTGGGCATGTGTTTTATTTTTGGAGTTCCTGGAAATGTTCTAGAATGTACAAAATTTTTGGTTTCAAATTTTTATGATGTTTAATTTTATTTTGGGTTTATTTCATAAATGTTATGATTAAACCTATATATTTAGCAAATACGATCAAATCAAACTAATTAAACACAAACAAAATTAGTGGGGACTAATTTTGAGTTCTATATCAGATTATATAATTAGTTTGAGCTTGAATATGATTTAAGTATTGATTATTGATTTTTTAATGGTTAAAAATCGATAAAATCAATAAAACCGAGCTAGAATGAGCATGACAAGTGTTTAGGGCGATTTTGGCATGATTTTTACAGCATTTTATTTATGTTGTTTATGTTGAATGAATGAATGTCATTTATTTATTTTATTGCAACATGTATCAAGTATGGCCTAGATTATTTTTAATCGGTATTACCCGTAATGTAAGGGAATACCGATTCGGTTGTAATTTATTGCGATTTCGTATCGCCGTTTTGTAATAATTAATAATTTCATTTTATAGATCAAATGTATAATAGGAATTTGCTATGTTTTCATTTGTATTTTTGTAATTATTTATTATGAAGACGAAGTTTTCCGAAGTCGGTGTTCCAAAATACGGTGCCATTTTGGAGTTTTTCCATGAAGACGCAAGGGACCAAGGAGTTGGTTTCCGATTTTGTAATCATCTAGTTAATAAGATTAGCTAGGTGGCCATACTAGGATTTATTAATTGTTAATTGCATGTTTATGTTTTCCGCTCATGCCAAAATCGCCAACATGCATTTTTATTACGCGATTGTCAATTCAACGTTAATTAAAATTCGCCGAATTAGTTCGCTTATAGGCAATTAATAACTAAATTGGCAAGACCTCTCACACAACTTAAAATTGAATTGAGATTTAGCCTTACCAATTAAAGCACCTATGAATCCCATGTTCATTAGGACAACCACAACGTGGACCTTTTTACCTCGGGTAAGTAGGGTGATGCGATCACATGCCTAAATTGGGTTGGTCTCAACGGGATAAGCGTTATCTCGGGACTAGGAGACGGGTTTGGTTGAAATCCGTCGACCGAGAGTTCTAGAAGTAGAATTAGTCAAAGTGTTGACCTACTGTTTTTTACATAAAAGTGGCATAACATGTTCATTTTTATCTAAAATGCGGGTCTCGGAATCGCTTATATAATTTCGTGAGGGGTCATTATATTAGTGACTTGTTTAAAATTGTTTTCACAAGTAAAATTGTTTAAAACATTGAATGTTAATATTTCCTAATTTTGTTGTAGTAATTCAATTCGCAAATGGCAAACAATAACAACAATGTCGTTCAACTTGGCAAAGACTCATGGCTAAGGTCCGTGATGGAAAAATGCATCTTAAAAGATGACGGATCTAATTTCGTCGAGTGGGAGCAAACGATTAAGAGTGCGGCGTTATCGGTTATGCGCTACTTGACCGAAACCCCTCCCAATGAACCCGGCCCAAGGGCCACTAATGCGGCCAAAGCCGCTTATGAGGAGTACTTGAAAGTATCCAATGACGTCAAGATGGTCTTGATTTGGTCAATGTCCTCTAGTCTTAAGCAACAATACATCACCCTAGGAGCATATGAGATATTCTCAAGGGTGACTTTGGTGTTTTCTCAGTCACCTGACATACGCCAATACAATGCTACGACATGACTTTTTGAAGCCAAGCTAGACAAGGGCCAAAAGGTTGGCACACACGTGCTCAAGATGGTTGAGCATGTGGACACCCTAGAGCTTCTAGGGGTTAAGATTCCGAAGAAGCTTGCGATTGGCCGCATCCTTCACTCACTTCCTCCCAAGTTCGCCCAAACTAGGGCGAACTATAACATGCATGGCATGGATAAGAGCTTTCATGAGCTCCATGCCCTCCTTACCCAAGTCGAACGGGATATGGAGGCAAGTGGGAGTGAGAAAAGGGATGTTCTTTCAATGAAGTTGAATAACTTAAGTCTTGGGGTTCAAAAGGGAAAGGGAAAAGCTAAGGCCCAATTTAAGAAGCAAGGAAAAGGAAAGGGCAAAGCTATAATGTATAGCAATGCCAAGGCTAAGGGCAAGAAGCATGCCGATGGCGAATGCTTTTATTGTAAAGGCAAGGGACATTGGAAACGCAATTGTCCCAAGTACTTGAAGGATAAGTAGGATGGATGTGTGACACCATCAGGTATAATCCTAACTTCTCTCTATATGATAGATATTAACTATGCTTGCACTTCTACTTGGGTATTTGATACCGGATGTGGTTCTCACCTTTGTATTCATTTACAGGGGCTGAAGGACGTGCGAGCATTAGCCAAGGGTGATGTGGACCTACGCATGGGGAATGGAGCAAGAGTAGCCGCCGTTTCCGTAGGAACTTATGTACTCACCTTAGCTAGTGGTCTTGAATTGTATTTAAATAATTGTTATTTTGTACCCTCCTTGACCAAGAACATTATCTCCATATCCGTGCTTGACGCGGAGGGTTTCTCTTTTGTAATCAAGAACAATAGTTGTTCGTTTTCTGTTAATGATGTGTTTTATGGTAAAGCCGTCTCTATTGGAGGTATTTATGTCCTAGTTAATGTTAATGAAGTTTATCATGTAGAGAGTAAGAAGCTCAAATTAGGTGAAACTAATCAATCATACCTTTGGCATTGTCGTTTAGGTCATATAAACGAACGACGCATAAAGAGACTTGTTTCAACGAAACTTCTCAAACCATTTGATTACGAATCTTATGGTGTATGCGACTCTTGCCTTTTAGGCAAGATGACTCTTGCTCCTTTCACGGGAAAAGGAACACGAGCAAGTGAGATATTAGGTCTTGTAAATACGGATGTATGTGGCCCAATGACTCTCCAAGCTAGAGGTGGTTATAACTATTTCATTACCTTTACCGATGATTTGAGCAGATATGGATATGTCTACTTAATGAGGCATAAGAGTGAAGCTTTTGAAAAGTTCAAAGAGTTTCAACTTGAAGTAGAAAACCAATTGAATAAAGAAGATTAAAACCTTACGATCCGATCGTGGTGGTGAATATCGAAATAATGAGTTTGATTCACATCTAAAAGATTATGGCATAGTATCACAATGGACTCCACCTGGCACACCCCAACTAAATGGTGTGTCCGAAAAGAGAAACAGAACTTTATTAGATATGGTTCGGTCAATGATGAGTCTTACAGAGCTTCCTAATTCATTTTGGGGAATTGCTATCTTAACCGCAATTTTTTCACTAAATCGTAGCCCAGCTAAAGCGGCAGATAAGACTCCATATGAGATATGGAAAGGAAAGGCTCCTTATTTGTCATTTATGAAAATTTGGGGTTGCGAGGCGTATATTCATGACAAGTCTAACGACAAACTCGCACCCAGATCCAACAAATGTCTTTTTGTAGGGTATCCTAAGGAAACACGCGGTTATTACTTCTACAACCGTCACGAGGACAAAGTGTTTGTGTCTCGTGATGCTGTCTTTCTAGAAAACAATATTAATAGACAGAGTGGGAGAAAGTTTGAACTTGATGAAGTTCAAGAGCCACAAACCAAGAATGAAGTAGAGGAAAATGTTCCCTCCTCGTCTGAAACGGTTGATGTCCCTAGAAGGTCAAGTAGAATTGTTCATCAACCTGACCGTTACCTCGGATGTATCGAGGAAGATGGAGTTTTATTACTTTTTGAAAGTGATGAACCCACCACCTACAAGTCGGCCGTTTCTAGTCCCGACTCCACGCATTGGCTAGAGGCCATGCAATCCGAAATAGATTCTATGCGCGAAAATCAAGTATGGGACTTGGTAGACTTACCTGAGAAGGTAGGACCTCTTCAGTGCAAGTGGATCTACAAGATCAAAATCGGCATAGATGGACATAATAATGTCTACAAAGCTAGATTGGTGGCGAAAGGCTTCACTCAAGTTCATGGTTTACACTATGATGAAACCTTCGCCCCAGTTGCTATGCTTCGATCCATTAGGATTCTCTTAACGGTTGCCGCTTTTCATAACTATGAAATTTGGCAAATGGATGTCAAAACCGCCTTCTTGAATGGGATTCTAGAAGAGGAAGTGTACATGACACAACCTGAAGGTTTTGTGGATAAATCCAACCCTAAGAAGGTGTGCAAACTTAAGAGATCCATTTATGGTCTTAAGCAAGCATCTGGGAGTTGGAATCATCGCTTTGATCATGTTATCAAACAAAATGGTTTCACTCGAAGTGTCGAGGAGCCATGTTTATACATGAAGTTTAGTGGGAGCAAAGTAACTTTCCGTATTTTGTATGTGGATGACATACTTCTCATTGGTAATGATGTACCAATGCTTACTTCTACAAAGGAGTGGCTAGGGAAACATTTCCAGATGAAGGATTTGGGAGAAGCACAACGGATTTCGGGTATCCGGATCTATAGAGATAGGTTTAAAAGGATACTAGCATTAAGTCAAGAAGATTATATAGATATGATTCTTGATTGGTTCAAAATGAAAGACTCTAAGAGAGGCTTTCTTCTCATAGGTCATGGTATCACTCTGAGTAAATCGCAGAGTCCTACCGTCACCGAAGAGATTGAACGTATGAAATTGATTCCTTATGCTTCTGCAGTTGGATCAATCATGTATGCTATGATGTGCACTCGTCCCGACGTTGCATATGCTTTGAGCATGACGAGTCGTTATCAAGCCAATCCAGGTGAGAGTCACTGGATAGCCGTCAAGAACGTACTTAAGTACTTACGAAGAACTAAAGATTCGTTCTTGGTGTTTGGAGGAGAAACTGAGTTGCGTGTAAAGGGTTACACGGACGCTAGTTTCCAAACTGATAGGGATGATTTGAAATCCAAATCCGGCTATGTCTTTATGTTAAATGGAGGAGCTGTTTGCTGGAAAAGCTTCAAGCAAAGAGTTACTGCGGATTCTACAACAGAAGCTGAGTACCTTGCAACATCTGAGGCTGCTAAGGAAGCTGTGTGGATTCGGAAATTCATGGAAGGACTAGGGGTAGTCCCCACCGCCGCAGATCCAATCACGATGTATTGTGATAACAGTGGGGCTATCTTTCAAGCAAAGGAACCCAAGTCTAGTAACAAGTCTAGAAATGTACTTAGGAAATACCATGTAATTAGAGATTATGTGGAGAGGAAGGAAATTGATGTATGTAAGGTTGGGACAGACGATAACATCGCAGATCCTCTAACCAAGCCTCTTTCAAAGGCTAAGCATGAAGGGCATGTCGTCGCAATGGGATTAAGACGAGTACCTGTATTCCTCTAGATTATATGATATGTAATAATTGAATATTGTATCAACGTTTACATATATGATAATTGCATTCATTGTTCGAGTTTTATATGAACTCGTTATTTTAGTTTGACTAAATTTCAATACTTTGTTTTATCTGAATTGGTTTTATGAAAAGTTGAACACAATTCAAGTGAACAAGATAAACTTAGTACTATTGTCCCTAGTCACTCATATGAGGTGACGTCTCGTGGTGACTAGATTGTAAGTCGATCGATGGCTAGTTCAGCGCCATGGGGTCATGGAGATGACTGGTCGTTTACATAGGCAGACTGTATGACACTCTGCCGGACAGTGACCTTTATAGGATCCATTATCAAAATTGTTGAAGCCTGGTCGTGGCAGGGATTTCTATATTATTCCTATGAGTCGATTCTTTAGACTGACGACCATTTACCTGAGTTGGTGTAGTTTCCGATTGACCTTGATTTTTGTCCTAGGTCGTGCCGTGATAGGAGGCCGATGGGCATCTTCTGGGTCATGGTGATCTGCATTATACAGTGTAAGTTGGGTCAACAAGAATTGTCCTCCCACGTTGGGTATTAACATCTTCGGGCCACTCGAGGAGTAGTGACTGGAAATGCGTGGCCACGCTCGGAAGAGATCTCTGGTAGATTTTCCGGTCAGACAGTTACTCTCCCAGATCCAGAAACCACTCTATTTATATTTTTCAATCACAAGTGCGACTTGAAAGACACCTTGCGATGAGTGGGAGGATGTGACACAAAGTGACAAGAGAATCGGTAGCCCACAACTTGTCGAGACTAGTGGGAGATATTGTTGGAGAAGGAGTTCTCCGCAATAGTGTGGCTACATGCACAACTTGTATCGGACAAGTGGGAGATTGTTGGAGAAAGTGTCCTCCACAATAGTGCATTTATATATTAAATCTCATTTTGGAATATTCGTGGGATAACTAGTATATTGATACTCCACGTCAGTTGATTAACGTAAATTAATAACGATCAGCTGACTAGAGTTAGACGTTATTGCCGTATTACGACGGTGATCAACTGACCCCTTTCGGTCACACCTAAAGGATGAGACCCAAATAGAAAACTAATTATGTGTATGCGATACAGTTTAATTAGCCCTTTACATATATATTTGATATATATCTGATTACAAGAGTTATTTATTAGAAATTGAGTTGAGAACTCATACAGTTTAAGTTTATTAGTCAATTATACGATAACTGACTGAATAAATTTTACGTCTTATTAAATAAGATTTAATTTAGTAATTAATCGTTAATTCACTAAATTAGTTGAGGTTGTACATATATTTTGAGGTAGAGGTAATTAGTTAATTATCTTTACAAAGAGTTGTAAAATATATTAACTGGACTTTGTGGGACCCATTATATATTGATATAATGGTAAAATATCACTTAATAGTTGAGTGTATAATGATTATTAACTTGAGTCATATAATTGTTATATGATCAAATTAACACTTAATTATATTAGATAATTAAGCATATGATTATAAGTATTTGTGGGACAAATATTAAAAATCAAAATGGACCCATTTTGTCACAAGTGCATCGGTTTTAGGGTGAGCAAAAGGAAATGATTTGATTCCTTTTTGTCTTGCCAATAAAACACACTTTGTTCTTTTCTAAACTTGCTTTTTGTCTTACCAAGTAATAATGATTAAGCATGCAAAGAAAAGAAACACTCAACCTCACCAACACTCTATGTGGCCGGCACATGTGCTCATAAAAATGAGCAATTGTTGTTCATTTTATTCACTTGTGCAAAACATATTCAAAACCTAATATATCTCTCCACATCTCTCTAAAAATAATACTAGTAAACTAGTAATTGTTAGTACTATTTTTCTTGGTGTTCACTAAGGAGTAGTAACACAAAAGTATTATTATACAAGGGTTGGTTCTTATAATATCTAGTTAATATTATTAGAACTTTTTGGTATCATCTTGGGTGCTACTACAAGGAGATCTTCTATTTTGAAGATTTGGGTTTTGGAGGATCATTCCAAGCTTGGTAGAAATTCCTAAGACAATAATAAGTTATTGTTCTTACTTCCATTTCAATGTGAGGAAATTTCTAATCTTTTATTTATAATGCCTTTATATTTGCATGCATGTTACATAGATATTTAAACACTAAATTAACAAGTTAATTAGTAAATAATTAGAGGAGTCTAATTAGGGTCTATGGACTTTCACGTAGGTGGTACGACGTTCATATCTGCAGCCTGACGCTGGCATGGGTTACCGCTTAGGCAGGAACTCGGTTACCGGAGTTTGGAGATTTTACAAGTTACTGGTTACTTGGGTTTTTTTGTTATGATTGATTGATTATGTTGTTGCATTGGTTGATGTATGAATGTACTGACCCTTGTCTGTTTTCAAAACTGCTGTGATCCATTGGGGAATGGTGAGAAGGAGTTTAGCAGGTATTCCTTTGAGCATGCATTGAGATTGGAAGGGATGCCGCTGGATGATGAGTCTTAGCTTCCGCTGTGTCGTTGGTTTTAGACTTTTAATTCTAGTTTGAGTACTTTGCTTTGGAGACTTTGTTGTCAGTATTGATTTGAGACGATGATGTAATCACATAAAAGTTTATTTATGATAAAGGATTATTTCACAAGAATAATCCAACCTAATGCAGTCCTTCCTAAATTACTCCATCTTTTAATTAACCTAATTTAATCCCTCGTACCCCTCTTTTTTCTCATAACAAACTTTCTTGTCTTTATGACCTGCTATAATAGGTGAAAAATGATGTGGCAATGACATGGCCACTTAAAGAGTATATCGATCTCAAATACTCAAGAGGGGGGGGGGGGGGGGGAATTGGGTACAGATAAAATATGCCTACTTTTTCTTTTGTCCGTATGAGCGTCAATGAGTAATGAGTAGTTCGAATTTATTGATTACACTCGACCTAAATAATTGCTTGTCGTGTGTTTGAGAAACAAATAAATACGTAAAGCAAACTAAGAAATAAGAGACACAAGGATTTTCGAAGTGGTTCAGTTTCACATGTTGAAACCTACGTCCACTATTTCTCGATTAATAATTTTAGTACCTTCCTACGGATTACAAAATTACTAACCCACTCGTACAACTAACACTAGTTGTAACTCAAGGTAAGTACCCTTAAATACTCGATTTTATCTTACGTTAATAAGAAAATGTTTTTGTTTGTTCTTTGATATTCACACAATTGAACGAGTAAGAACAAATCTAGCACTATTATCAAATAACGTTTCTTCAAAAGTAAGAAGCAAGAAAGCTATAGCTTTTAGAAAATAGGTATTGCAAAATAAAGATTTTACTTGAAATATTTATCACAATGCAAAATATAAAATCTAATGTGAAAAGCTTAATTTTAATGCATGAGGTACATGGGTATTTATAGTAGTAGAGCTAACTAGGTTTTAATTAAAACCCTAGTATAGCCGTGACTTAACTTGGGTACAAAGATAAGTCTAGGATAAATTCACAAACCCTAATTCACCATCTGTATTAGGTTTAGAATCCTATTTAAACTCTAATTGAACACGAGAGCTATTCACAAACAACACGACTCATAAGCCTTAGTTTCGTGAAGCCTTAGTCCAACATGGTTTTAAGATATATTTAGGGTTTATATTTGAACATATATGAAATCCTAGATAGCATGACAACTCATATATTGTTTTACTAATCAATAGAGAAATTATAATTAGATTCAAATTAAATAAATTTAAACTATGATCTACCATGAATACACCTCTAATAATAGTTTGTTTAAAAACTTTATTTAAAACGGTTTTAAAAAAATTAAAACAGCCATACTGATTTCAGCAGCTCCAAGGTTATAGTAGAATCACTTATAACCTTGAGCCTCACAAATAAGGTTATAGGTAAAGCAGTTATAACTTTACTTCCCAAAATTACTATCGAAAGATACCGTTATTGGATAACGACCTATACTATAAAATCTTCCTAGAGATATTCAGTATGTTGATCATCACTTTGTTCCAATCTTGAGCTCTTCATCTTGAGCTCTACAAGCTACTTCAATTCTTTATCTTTGATATGAGCTAGACATTCGCCAAGGTTACGACAGATGCAGTCATAACTTCACCGCAGCAGTTCCAAGGTTATGACTCAATGACCTATAACCTTGCAATACCTTTGCTTCAAAAATCATCAAGGTTATAGCTAAATAAGCTATAACTTTAAGTGCAAACCATGTTTAATCTATCATAGAATAAACAAATAATTATAAGCACAAGCATATACTCCCTCCCATCCACACCAAATGTAACATTGGGCTTTTCACACTTGTCGAGACGCGTTTTACAATGTGAATATCTTTAGTTACACATTATTAAAAATTATAATAATTTGATATTCTTATAGTATTCATGATGATGAATGAAACAAGATCTCGCATGACTATATTTTCTCTTATATATTAGGAATAATATCAAAGATTCTCCACACTCATGAATAGTGCAAAAAGCCCAATGTTACCTTTGGTCTGGATGGGAGGGAGTACATTATAAGACCAAACATGTCATTATCAAAACTAAACATATGACTATATGGTTCAACAAATTTCCCCTTTTTGACGATGACAAGCCTCTAATGATTTGTGACAAAGGTAAGTTCCCCCTCAACATAATACTATAAAAATCATAATAGGATAGAACACAAGAACAAGATATTCAAGCCAAAAGTATAAGCACCTAAGGACCTTAAGATATTAAAGGTCTTTACAAGGAGCAAACTTAGGCAATCAACTCAAATCAAGGTGATGTCTTCCCCCTCTTGGCATCATCGAAAAGATGAAAACAAACATGAAATGACTAGAATAATACAAACCACGGAGAGAATTAAACAGTCACATAAGCATATTATTGCAAAATAAATTGTTCAAACGCCAAGTAGTGCAAAATACAAAGTGTTTAATACAACCACAAAAAAAATGCCAACTGGGCCGAATAAGGATTGTTTCAAAATAGGGCAAGAAGAGGGGTAATCAGGGGCACAACCATTATTAACCACATTAGGGTTAATATAGCCAGGATGGGTTCGGAACTCGAGGGAATCCAATCGATTAAAGAAAGATCGAACATGATTAGCCTGGGCGGTGAGGCAGATGTCGAAGTTGACCACCTTGCGAGTAAGAGCCTTCGCAGCTTCATGAACAACATGCATGTCCTCCCGCATCCGCTTCCCATCTATAACCAGCGAACCCCCTTGACACACCAGGATTCTCAACCTGTCATGCTTATGATACACATCATGTTGAACATCCAGCAATAATCGCTCCATTGATTGTAAGCGAACATCAATACGTTGCAACCAGGAGGCCACATCATCACTGACCCCACCTGCCCCTGCACTACTACCTACCAAATTCCCATGCTGTGCTGCACCAAAACCCGAGACCATCCCTGTCAATACCGAGGCATGTGTCTCAAATTTCTCCAATATGGTAGACATAAAAGTATCAAGCTTTGTGTCCACATGCTGCGTCACAGAGGAACTTTCAACGGGGTTTTCTCCGGGTTCACCCTCAACCACAAAGCCCAACTCCAGACCCATAGCACCAATACCCATAAATTTCAGAAACTTGTCACACATACCATCGCGTGACAGCAACCCATAACTGTGTGGATTAACAACCTTTTTAATCTCCAAAAGGCGAGAGATTCACATAACATAAGGAAGATCAATGGTAGTAGATGGCTTGTCCTTGGTGACCATAATGCTTATTTCAAGGATGCGATGAAAAACAGTTAATGGGAGATGAACTTTCTTGGCTTCTAGCCAACGCCACACAACGATCATCTCATAACTCGACACTTTGTCACGACCACCCTGTCGTGGTAAAATAGTGTTCCAACGAAAATTGAAAACTAATTTCATTTTAGGAGATAAGTTGTGAGTGAACACATGACCAACCGACGAGACATCACTATCAAAATACCTTTTGACCACCATCTTTTCCTCCTTAGACACGTTATTCCATTCTTGACTCGGGTTTATTTCGATTCCATCATTAGGAACCCCAAACGCCAAGCAGAAATCCGGAACAAAGACAACAACTTCTTCACCATTAACCATGGCATGCAAGGACCCATTATTAAAGGAAACAGAGGCATAAAATTGAATTACCTCAACCGGATAGATGGGACCGGAGAACCGACAAATTTTGGACCAACCTTGGAAATCCAAGAACTGTTCAAAGAACCGAAAAACGTCTGCCTTATTATGCCACTCCTTCGGATAGAACCGACCACAATGTATCGAGTAATTTTGAACCCGGCTGACAAGAATCCGTTCACTATTGGTGAGACACACTTTGTCAAGCCCTGCCTCTGTTGCATTAGGCATTGCCTCGCGAAACAGGGGTCTGCTTATCCCATCACTACCGCGAACAACCGGCACAACATCGTCAACCACAACCGCCATGTCGCTAGCCTTCCATTTACCCTTATCTGTCTTGCGACGTTTTCCAACAATAGCATCCCCTCGAGATCCGGATGGGTTTTCAGTGTTGGTGTCAGGGGGAGAAGGGGAGGAAGGTTTAGGGTGGGTATTATCGGAAGAGCGGGTTGATCCGAGACGGGTTAAAGGGGAAAATTGGTCAGAGTCCATGGTTGAGTGAAGGTGAGGAGTTTTGTGTGAAAACAGGGGGAGTGTTTTGCGCGAGGAGAGAGAGAGAGAGAAAAGTGAGGGAGGTGATGTATGATGATGATGGGGAAGTGGTGTATTTATGGGTAATTATGATAAGTGAAAGGGTAGGTTGAATAGGGTAAAAATAAGGTAGATATTGTCGGGTAGGAAAGATTCCTTTTCCTTTTTTTTT
This sequence comes from Heliosperma pusillum, assembly GCA_022085475.1. Classification (NCBI taxonomy): domain Eukaryota; kingdom Viridiplantae; phylum Streptophyta; class Magnoliopsida; order Caryophyllales; family Caryophyllaceae; genus Heliosperma; species Heliosperma pusillum. The sequence goes on along the minus strand of JAIUZE010012348.1, from coordinate 9,535 downwards.
TTAATTAAGGAAAATGATAAAATATATGGTGAATAAGATAAATAGGATGTGCTAGATTTTAGGAAAAGGATAAATTTTTGTAGAGTTTTTGGCAAGGTAGGAAATATTGGCAAATCGTGGATGCATATTTAACAACAACTATAATGACGTGTAGACGTAATATTCTAATGTTTATAATACGCCGTTGTAGCATGCATAAACTTTCAGCGGAACAAATTAGTAAGAACAAATCTAGCACTATCATCAAATAACGTTTCTTCTAAAGTAAGATTCAAGAAGGTATGGCTTTTCGAAAATAGGTTTTGCAAAATAAAGATTTTACTTGAAATATTTATCACAATGAAAAATATAAAATCTAATGTGAAAAGCTTAATTTTAATGCACGAGGTACATGGGTATTTATAGTACTAGAGCTAACTAGGTTTTAATTAAAACCCTAGTATAGCCGTGACCTAACTTGGGTACCAAGATAAGTCTAGGATAAATTCACAAACCCTAATTCACCATATGTCTCCGTTGTGGAACAAGAAAGATATTAGGTTTAGAATCCTATTTAAACTCTAATTGAACACGAGAGCTATTCACAAACAATAAGACTCATAAGCCTTAGTTTCGTGAAGCCTTAGTCCAACATGGTTTTAACAAGATATATTTAGGGTTTATATTTAAACATATATGAAACCCTACATAACATGACAACTCATAAGTTGTTTTACTAATCAATAGAGAAATCATAATTAGATTCAAATTAAATAAATTTAAACTATGATCTACCATAAATACACATCTAATAAAGGTTTGTTTAACAACTTTATTTAAAATGGTTTTAAAAAAATTAAAACAACCATACCGATTTACGCAGCTCCAAGGTTATAGTAGAATCACTTATAACCTAGAGCCTGACAAGTAAGGTTATAGGTAAAAGAACTATAACTTTACTTCCCAAAATTACTATTGAAAGATACCGTTATTGGATGACGACCTATACTATAAAATCTTCCTGGAGATCTTCAGTATGTTGATCATCAGTTCGTTCTAATCTTGAGTTCTTCATCTTGAGCTCCACAAGCTACTTCAATTCTTTATCTTAGATCTTGAGCTAGACTTTTGCCAAGGTTATGACATAACCAGTCATAAGTTCACCGCATAAGTTCCAAGGTTATGACTCAATGACCTACCTTGCAATACCTTTGCTTCACAAATCATCAAGGTTATAGCTGAACAAGCTATAACTTTAAGTGCCAAACCATGTTTAATGTATCAAAGACTAAACAAACAATTAGAAGCACAAGCATATACATTATAAGACCAAACATGTCATTAACAAAACCAAACATATGACTATATGGTTCAACAAATTTCCTCTTTTTGATGATGACAAGCGTCTAATGATTTGTGACTAAGGTTAGTTCCCCTTCAACATAATACTATTAAAATCATAATAGGGTAGAACGCAAGAACAAGATATTCAAGCCAAAAGTATAAGGACCTAAGGACCTTAAGAGATAAAAGGTCTTGACAAGAAGCAAGCTTAGGCAATCAAATCAAATAAAGGTGATGCCTTCCCCCTCTTGGCATCATCGAAAAGATGAGATAATATATAAAAGGACTATAATAATATAAACCAAAGCAAACAATATAACCAAGTCAAAAGCATACATTACAAAATGAAATTAAGTTCCTAATAATAGAAACCATGACATCGTCTATGGTAACTAGTAACTACTAAGCAAAAACTAACGACATAATCAAGTCATAACCAACGTAAGGAATAATATGGCTTAAGACATTGGAAGATTGTACGCTTAGTATTTATAAGCTTGCATTTTAGTATTAGTAGAAAACAGAAACGTCACACTAGGTTGAAATCTTGGTTTCCCTGAGATGTGAATTTGAGGAGGATAAATATTCATAAGGTCTATCAGCCCACTATCCGCACTCAAGTCCTCAACATAATCATAAATCCGACCCAAATATATTTAAAGTCGAATAACAACACATTTGTAAAGTCGAATAACAACACATTCCATAGCCACAACGATATATTTAAAGTCGAATCCTCCACAACATTTTCTTCCCCCCCCCCCCCCCCCCCGTTTTTTTTTCCAGGCTAAGCATCAACACATTGTTTTTATATACTAGCTTTGCATCAACACGGTGTATCCATTTGAACTTCTTTGATTCAAAATCACCCGAAAAACTTCAACACTTATCAAATTATTCTTCTTTGTAAAAATTAGATTCGGTCAACATTCGAGTTAAATACTGTATCTTGCAGCACCAACCACACCTTTGAGTATCTTTTCCCAAACTTCTCTTGACTGTCTTTGTGGATGGCGGAACAGAAGATTGGCATGATGATTTCTTGACAGATGTTGTGGTAAAACACGGTGACTAACGCAAGGGTTGGGGTTGTTTGTGATGGTGATTGTGTTTTATAATAGGAATGATGGAATAAGAATAATATTGTGAGTATGGTGAAAGTGTGGGTAAATAAATTGTTATGACAAAATAATGTAATCAATTTATGCAAAGAAATTAACATATCAATCAATCTCATGATATAATACACACTTCTTCATAGATTATATGCAACAGCGGAATATACGGACACAGTCATACAATCTCGTCAAAAACGACAAAATAATGTAATCAATTTATGCAAAGAAATTAACATATCAATCAATCTCATGATATAATACACACTTCTTCATAGATTATATGCAACAGCGGAATATACGGACACAGTCATACAATCTCGTCAAAAACTAGTCAGTCACAGGAGCAAGGAACATTTATGATGAATTTTAATTGCCACCGATTAAACCAATTTTCAACCGCAAAGTCTCAAAACGTTCTCTAGCCAAGACTTTAGTCAGAATGTCTGCCCATTGTTTTTCCGTACTACAAAATTCAAGTCTTATGTTTCCCTTTTCTATTTGGTCTCTAAGAAAGTGGTGTCTAATTTCTATGTGTTTTGTATGCGAGTGTTGCGCGGGTTTTTTTTGAAATAATTATAGCACTCGTGTTATCACATAAAATAGGTATACACCCCACATCGAGACAATAATCAAATAATTGTTGCTTAAGCCAAAGTAATTGAGAACATACCAAGGCTGCAACAATATATTCAACTTCTGCAGTAGATAAGACAACTGAATTTTGTGTCTTAGACCCCCACGAAATGATGCATGGTCCAACAAATGTAGCTATGCCTGATGTACTTTTCCCGTCAAGTGAACAACCTGCATAATCTGCATCTGAATACCCTATGAGATCGAAATTACATTCAAGAGGGTACCATAGATATTATAACTTAGATGTACCAATTAAATACTTCAAAATTCTCTTAATTGCAACCATATGTGATTCTTTAGGCACGATTGAAATCGAGCACAATCGCATACACTAAACATAATATCTGGTCTACTAGCAGTTAAATAGAGAAGTGAGCCAATCATACCTTGACAAGTTGTCTCATCGACAGACTTACCATCTTCATCTTTTTATAGCTTCTTATCCGTGACCATAGGAGTGGCCATAGGATGAGAATTCTCCATTCCAAACTTTCTAATTAGATCTTTGATGTATTTTTGTTGGTGTATCATTATACCTTCTTTTGTTTGTTGGATTTGTAGTCCAAGGAAGAACTTGAGTTCCCCCTTCATGCTCATCTCAAATTCTGAGGTCATCAACTCTGAAAAATAATCATAGAGTTTATTATTAGTTGAACGAAAAATAATATCATCTACGTAAATTTGTACAACTAATATATCTGACTCCTCAGATTTCAAAAATAAGGTTTTATCGACATATCCTTTTTTGAAATCGCTTTGAAGTAAAATTTTTGACAATCTGTCGTACCATGCTCTTGGTGCTTGTTTCAAACCATATAAAGGTTTATCTAATTTAAAAACGTGGTTTTGAAACTTGCTATCTAAGAATCCGAGGGGTTGCTCAACAAATACTTCTTCTTCCGAATAACCGTTAAGAAACGCGGTCTTTAACGTCCATTTGAAATAATTTAAGTCCTTTGTGAGCTGCAAATGCTATTAACAATCTAATAGCTTCAAGTTGGGCTAGGGGAGCGAAGGTTTCATCGTAGTCTATCCCTTCTTGCTTATTGTATCCTTGAACAACCAATCTTGCTTTGTTTCGCACAATAACTCCCGTATCATCCAGCTTATTTTTGAACACCCATCTAGTGCCAATAACCGATCGTTCCTTTGGTTTAGGAACTAAGTGCCAGACTTTGTTTCTCTCAAATTGTTGTAATTTTTCTTGCATGGAAACGATCCAGTCTGGTTCAGTGAGGGCTTCCTTGATGTTCTTTGGTTCAATGGTAGAGAGGAAGGAATAGAAGGAACAAAAGTTGTTCATTGATCTTCGTGTTTGAACACCTTTTCTTAGATTGCCAATGATCGAGTCCATTGGATGCGAGTCCTTATATTTCCGCTTCTTGGATGTCTCATGCACTTCTACATTCGAGTTTGAGGTGGAGGATTCAAGTGATTCAGAATTAAGGAAAGTTTCCCCTGAATTTAATCTTAGGGTTGTACTTGAATTAGGTATAACCCAGGATTCACTACTATTATCTGAATTTAAGGTTATAATATCATCAGTCATAACTTTAGTATTCATTTCCTTATTTTGAGAGGAAGTTATAGTACCATCAACTATAACCTCAGCTCTCTTTCCTTTATCATTTGAAGCAACCTCAATCTCATCAGCCGTGCCTTCGATTTCCTTTTCTTCCTCGTCCAATTCCGGAGGATCATTCTTAGATAGTTGAAAATGAGGTTTATTTTCATCTTCCTCATTATCCTGTATGGGCTTATCAAACGAATCATTCTCATCAAAAATAACATGTGCACTTTCTTCAATGCATAAAGTTCGTTTATTAAAGACTTTATATGCCTTGCTATGATCAGAATATCCAATAAAAATTGCCTCATCACTCCTCGGGTTAAATTTACCTAACCTATTTTTGCCATTGTTATGAATAAAACATTTACTCCCAAAGCACCATAAGTGGGATATATTAGGTTTTCGACCTCTTAGGAGTTCATAAGGAGTTTTCTTTAAAATGGGTCTAATCATCGCACGATTATGAATATAGCAAGAAGTGCTAATGGCTTCAGCCCAAAAGTCGCGAGGAAAACCACTACACAAGAGCATTGTTCGAGCCATATCCTCTAGGGTTCTATTCATACGTTCAACGGCGCCATTTTGTTGTGGGGTTCGTGGTGCAGAAAATTTGTGTCCTACACCATCAACCTTACAATATTCTATAAAAGCTTGATTATCAAATTCGGTGCAATGATCCGTACAAAGTGAAACAAGATTAGACTTATATTTGTTTTGAACTAGTTTCATAAGACAATCGAACTCGTCGAAAGTCTCATCTTTAGAGTGCAAGAATATAGGCCAAACATACCTTGAGTAGTCATCAACTAGAATAAAGACATACCTGGATCCTCCTCTACTTCTTACCTTCATTAGGCCACAAAGATCCATATGTACAAGTTTTAAGGCATGATTCGTGCTTACTACTCTTTTAGGTTTGAAAGATGACCTCACATGCTTGCATCTGGCACAAGTGTCACACATCTTTTCTTGGTCAAACTTGATTTTGGACAAGCCTTCAACCAAGTACTGTAACAACCCGAAAAGTACCCAATTTTTCTAGTAAAATATCTTACGAGTACTTTTCAGCAAAACTTGAGTTTTAAAATAGAATTTATTGTTACGAGTCGTATTTTGAAATTCCGAGTTCGTATTTGGAATTTCTGAGAGATTTTATGAAAATCCCGTTTTTAGTCATCTTTGACTTTTCTTGACTTTTAAGTCGTCTTTGACTTTTCTTGACTTTTTAAAATCGTCATTGACTTTTCTTGACTTTTAAGTCGTCATAAACTTTTCTTGACTTTTAAGTCATCTTTGACTTTTCTCGACTTTTAAGTCGACTTTGACTATCGTTGACTTTTTCCCGACTCGCCTTATAAGTTTGAAGACCGAAATTTATTTAAAAAAATAATGTTTTTGATTTATTTTTATTACTATTTATTTAGATTTTATTTATCATAAATAATTATTTTGAATTTATTCGGAATTTAAAGAATAACTTTTACGGTTTAATCCCGAACATCATTTAACTATTCCCGAGTCATCGTAAATCCCGAAACAAACCCGAAACTCGACTTTGGCATGAGTCACACGCCCATGTCATCTTTTTCAACTCACAATTAGATCTTTTAATTGTTTCGATTAAACTAATACAAATATCTTAGATATTTGTTACTTTATCGATCCGTTAACGAAAATTACGCAAATCGCTCAAAAACAGATCCGATTACTACCCATTTCTCACGGCTCTTCACCCTCTCTTAGGCCTTGATATTTTCATTTCTTTTGATTACAATAACATAATATCTTGATAATTGATTTAATTAACTTAATATTTAATCAATTACCGTAAAATAATTATAAAATCCGAGTCAATTCCGTAACAACAATTTCAAAACCCGACTCGGTTATTTTCCTCTATATTACACGGCTCACTCACCACATTACTCACTAACAACTTTTCATTTTACAATAAATCAAATTAAGATCTAATTGATCGTTCTTCATTGTTCTTCATTCGTTCTTCGTCGTTCTTCATCCGTTCTTCGTCGTTCTTGAGCAAAATCATCATAAAACCTTCATTTCTTAATTAAATCCGTCCTAACTTATATTTCTAGAATCTGCCTCTTCCGCCTCCATCTTCAGTACGGTTTAATTTCAATTCCGTCAAAATCGTTTTCAACATTTTAATTATGGAAAATCAAGTTTTAAATTCTAATAATGTTTTTCTTGTCATTTCTTATAAGGGGAAGATTTTGAAGACGATTTTGGTGACTCGTATATTTTGGGTGAAGATTAGTAGACGGGTTTTTCTTTACTTCTTATTTTGGTGCTACTTGATTTTGCTAGCTAAGGTAACGATTCCGAGTTACTCGACGAATTAATGTTACATAGCTTTTGTTTCTTTTGTTTTTGGTTCACCTTATGTTTTTGTTCATGTTATTGTTATTTATGGGTTTTGGTAGTAACATGATAAGTAGTTATGATTTTCATGTTGTATGGAATTTTTAATATGTTTAGTGTTCTTGACATGTTAGTATGATTTATTTATAACCATGATTTTTGTATGAATGATGGTTGGACTGGTTGTTAAAATGGATGTTTTTAATTAAAAATCATGTTGAAATAAATTGGGGTTGTTGTTTTAGTGGTGGCCGAATTTGGTGGCTGGAAACCAGCCTAAACCGGCCGGTTCAGGCCTGGTCAGACCGGTTCAGGCCGGTCCAACCCGGTCTGGATTTGGTCCGGGTATGGTCCTTGGGAGTTGTGTCGATACTTGTTTGTTTTGTTGTTGTTTTGACGGGTTTTAAATATGTTAAGCATGCGGGAAATATTAGGAAACGGTTTTTAGTAAAGTCGATAAAAAACCCAAAACAGCCCAACAGCCCGTGGGCCAGTCCAGGCCCATGTTTGGTCCGGCCCAAAATCAGCCCAAGAGTCACCTTGTTGGACTTGTGACGGTTTTTGAGTTTAATGTTAATTTATCGTGTTTTGTAATATTTAGCAAGTGGGAAATGTTAATAAGTAAAATATTTAATTGAAAAGGTTTTTCATAAAATTATTATTTCTCACCTGTTAGAAATTATAATACGGGAGTATAGTTTAATTTGCTATCCTTTAAGTCAAACGGGTTTTCGTAAGATTTAATAATTCATATGTTAGAAGTTTTAATAAAATAACATGTAATGAATATGTTGATTTTATGTTCAAGTCTATGTGGTAAAGACTCTGTTTCTAGCCGGTTTGACCAAACGGGTTTGGTCAAACTAGATCTAGTCAGCCCCGTTTTGACTGATGACCCGTCGCGGGACTCGGGTCGGGGATTTGTCTTCAAGTAAGGTTGTATTTAATTAATGAATTAGCCTTAGTAGATATGAGGCGATATGTTATTTGATTATGATTTAAATGCAATTAGTCACATGTTAGGAAATTGTTTCCGTGACTGTTTGATTATATGGTTGGTGTTGTGTTGACTAAGTACCCATAGAGAATTATGAGTATATGGGCTCTTGACCAATTCTAATTCTAAATGAGTAGCTTGGACCATGACATTGATAGGCCGTACTATCTTTAACGAGCATATAGTTCACCGCTTGATAGCTGTTGTGTCTCGGCTTGGTGGGTTTATATCCAAGTCGGGGCATGGTTACCTAATCCACTTTGGGGATGGAGCCAGCTTAAGTACTAGCCATCTCTGCTTAGGGGGTCGCCTAGTAGAGTTTCTTGTGTACTTCTGGTCACGAGACGGGGACTGGAATAGCTGTTGTCGCTAGGTCGGATCACAGCCTAGGACTAGGATGTTTTCCTACCTGATGGTATAGCGCGTGCGATTTACAGAAGTCGACTATTGACTGTTTCTAAGAACTGATATGCATTTTCTATACAGTATTGGTCTTTCATGTTTGTCTGATTCTATGAGTTCTAGAAGGTGAGATGCAAGCCGGCTAGGATTGATAGAGTTTGGATTACCGATTGTTAACTGATTCACATGATTACGTGTTGATTAGGGTTTGAGTGTATCATGGCCATGTTACATGGTAACCTCTGAGCTAGCCTACCAGCTTCCCTACCTCGTGTTATATTTTATTATCGGATTCACATGATAGCTTTCATATGATAGGTTATATGTTAGTTAATTGTTTCATAACATGAAAAGCATATCATATATGTTAATGTTTTGTATTTTCCATATACATTGCTTTTATGTTATTCATGTTTAATTAAACTCGACATTTCGTGGCTGGGAGAACTCGGATTTACTCCCCACTGACTGTGGCTTCCGTGTTTATATTTAATGCGGTCGAACAGGTGGTGATGCATACTTTGGGTACATTGACTAGCTAGCGAGCGAAGTATTTACCTTGGACCTATATTCGGTTCTTAGATTGTATATTATTATACACTCTTTTATTTCCGTATTTATACGGGAGATATGTCCCCGTCTTGTATATTTCTTTTGTATAATATTATTTCCGTTTTGTAATGAACCTTTTTATTTATGACACCTTCGTTATGTATTCTCATCTTTTATGTATTTAAATTATTTTTTTTCTTTCCGCAAATTTGAGGGTGTCACACAAATACACACACGCGTGCGCGCGCGCCACGCCAGGCTGGGCCGGGCTCGGGTCTTGGGTCTTGGTAGAGCACCTGCGGTGCGGGCGTAGCCTTTTTTTTGCTACTGTGTGTGATTAATCTTTTGCGTCCATATACATTGCACCTACTCCTTATGACAGTGAAAGAATCTCTGTAATTAAGTGCCTGATTATGACAGTCAAAGAATCTCTGTAATTAAGTGCCTGATTATGACAGTCAAAGAATCTCTGTAATTAAGTGCCTGATTATGACAGTCAAAGAATCTCTGTAATTAAGTGCCTGATTTATGGCCTTGATTACGGATTCCTGTGAT
>JAIUZE010012347.1:0-19147 GCA_022085475.1 Heliosperma pusillum | reverse complement strand
TTTTATCTCGGTTTTGTATACCATTTGTGCTTTGTTAAGCCACTTTATGAGCTAATATCGTCTTCTAGGCGAATTCCTATGTTCTAACCTGTTTTGTATGGAAAGTGACGTTTCTACGCCCTTTTTCTATATTCCCGAGCATTTGCCTAGAACCCGACGATTTGAAGAAGCAAGCTTGACCATGTCAAAGGCATTTCAAGAAGGTTCACTAATTCAAAAGAGAGAAGAAGTAAAGACGTTGTCGCAGTTGTCGGAAGATCAATCAATTAGGCGGAAGAATTCATCACTTTACATCAAACCCTATCAACAAACCCGATTGAAGAGGTCAAAGGGGATGATGGAAGTCAAGTCAAAGCAAAGGGAGATGAAACAATAGTCAAAAGCTTCTAGATGACAACTTACCAGATCAGGTAAGTGTGTACCCGATCGGGTATCTCTGCTGCTTCGAGCAAATTGCTTCAACTTCCTTCTTTTGTCCTATATGTTCAATGCTCGACCCCTTCCCCACGAAACCCTAATGCTATATAAAGGATGCTCCAGCCACTCTTCTCAACACATCTCACACAAACACATCCTTTCTTCTCTTCTTACATTTTCTCTTTAGATTAGGAGGAAGGGAGAACTAGTCTCTCTTCTCTCATTTTCTTCTTCTTTTTCATCTTTAGTTCTTAGTTTATTTCTGTCCTTTCTACATCAAAACTTTAGCTTAGATCAATAAGAATTTCATCCTTGTAATCTTCTTTGTGTGGTTCAAGCGTTGTAATTGGTGGATCGATTATTATGTGCAAGGATTTTCTATTATTGTTGTCATTATCGTCATTGATCGTCATATAGGTATTTCTACTTTATCCTTTGTTTAATGTCCTTTATTGTTTTCCATTTGATTGTTATTCTCTTTACATATTATCTTAGATTCATTTTCATGTTGTTATAATCGTCATTTCATTTCCTAGATTGTCAATTAGCGTCGTTATTATCGCCATATAAAGAGTCAAAATCAAATAAACATGTCTATCCTAGTTTTTGTTATTAACTTCATCTTAGATATAAACATTACCATGAGTGAGTAGTCACCTTTCTAGGGTGTAGGGTAGCCATGTTAGATTGATTAAAAGATGATAATTGGATAAAGAAATTGTGCCTTTAAAACGTTGTGTCTATGCATGTTTGGATTGTAATGATGGTTAACGATTTTTGGCCAAAATCATTGACTAGAATGGAATTCTTTTCCAAGGTAGAGATACGCGAATTGAATAGACAAAGCATGACATGGTGGATTAAGAACTAGTAAATTGCCTAAAACCCTGCTAGACCATCTGATCTATGATTGTAATGAACACATCATTCTTACGAACTCACAATGAATTATTTGCATGTCCTAAATTCAATTTCATCAATATGTCAATCTACATGTGTAAACCTACTTCCCTAGATGCTTTTCATTATTGTTAATTCATCATTTGCTTTATTGCTTTCATCTTCATTTGTTTTTATTTTGTTTTCAGTTATGCTTTTTGTTAGTTTAGACATCATAATCCCAAAACCCAGAAACTCGTTAGATAAAACCCAATTGCGAGACACTTCACATTCCATAGGAAACACCATCTCCCGGAGGATCGACCCCTACTTCCCTAATTACATTAATTTGTTATTAGCCTAGTCTGGGTAATTTATCTTTGTATGGGGCTCACGACAAGCACGATCAAATTTTGGCGCCGTTGCCAGGGAGCACATTTTAGTTTTCCTTTTTCTTGTGATTTTTATCGCAATTAGTTTTATCTAGTCTTTAGGAACCCAAATTCCTTTAGACCTCTATTGATTTTTCATCTTAGCTTTTCAATCTTATGCCTAGATCTTCTAGACTAGGGACCCCTATCTCTTTAGACCCCGATCTAGAAAGAACTCTGCGTAGGAGACGAAAGCTATTCAACGAAATCTCAAAAGCTTCTGATACTTCAAAGTTTAGACCGTTAATCTTAAAGGAGAGGAAGATCCATTCTCATCTCCATTCACAACAAAAACCACCCAATCTTCAATTAGCATTCCATCTTCACCTTCACGTTAGGAAATGGTTCGACTTTCAGACCATTCCAAACCCACCGCAGAAACACTCCCAAGGAGTATTGCTACACCCCAAATCACAGCCCAAAACTTTGAAATCAAACCTGCCTTCATTAACCTTATAGAAAGAAGCCAATTTAGTGGCAATGCCATAGAAGATCCCAACTTTCACATCCAAAACTTCTGTGACTATTGCTCCACTATTAGACAAACTGGAGTCACCCAAGGGCAAATTAGAGAGATGCTCTTCTCATTCTCTTTGAGAGGTAAGGCAAAGTTGTGGATACATAGCCTTGATAAGGTTACATTAGGTATCACCGATTGGGAGAGTTTAGCTCTTGCCTTCTACCAAAAGTACTTTCCTCCAGAAAAGACCGCTTTGTTGAGAAGTCAAATCACTGGTTTCCGACAAGGGGATGATGAGAGCCTATATGAAGCCTGGTAGAGGTACAAGGACTTGCAAAGGGAGTGTCCTAATCATGGGATAGATCCATGGCTCCTTGCCATCACATTCTATAATGGGTGTTATATAGAGTCCCGTCGTATCCTGGATTCTGCTAACAATGGAAGATTTGATCAAATTAATGTTGAAATTGCTCACACTACCATTGAATCCATGGCAATTCACAATTCTCAATATAGAAATTCCCGCTCCATACCATTGAAATATAATCAAGAAGACCCCACTTTGACACTTTTACAAGCTCAAGTAGCCCTTCTCACACAAAAGCTAGAACAATTCCAATCCTCTACATTTCAACATAGTGACAATGGTGTCAGTAAACTTGAAGCCATGATGCTGCAATTGGCTCAAAGGCAAGACACCATGATAGCTCAATTCCAAGAGAGCGATCAAGCTAAGGATGCCGCCATCAAATTGTTGGAAGCTAAAATTTCCCAATATGCCTCTTCTAATACCCATCAAAAGCAAGGGCAGCTGCCTTCACAATGTTACCAACCTCACGAAACTGTAAATTGCATTTCTTCGAGAAGTGGTAAGGCTAATGATGAGCCCGTGGTTGTTGATGTTGAAGATGAGGTGCCCATGTCAAAGAGGAAAGAGCCCGAGATTCCTATTGAGATCAAAGTCCCGTTTCCTCAAAGGTTAGCCGAGCACATGGAGGAGGCAAAGTATGGTAAGTTCCTTGACGTCGTCAAGAACTTAAAGGTAACAGTCCCTTTCATTGAATTGCTTTCCCAAGTTCCTTCTTAATCCAAGTTTATGAAGGAAGTCCTCAAAAAGAAGAGATCCTTCAATGAGATGAAGACCGTAGCTTTCACTGAAGAGTGTAGTGCACTCTTGCAAAATAAGTCTCCACCAAAACTTAAGGACCCTGGTAGTTACTCCATCCCTTGCACTATAGGCACGTATACCATTGATAAGGCCCTTTGCGACCTAGGTACTAGTGTAAGTGTCATGCCCTTTTCTATGTTTGAAAAACTTAACATGGGTGCTTTGAAATGCACTAATATTACTTTGCAAATGGCGGACCATTCTCTAAAACAACCTATGGGTGTTTTAGAAGATGTGCCCGTCAAAGTTGGTAAGTTTTTCATTCCCGTTGAATTTCTAGTACTTGACATGGCCGAGGACTCTCAAATCCCAATCATTTTGGGAAGACCCTTTTTGCACACCACTGGTGCAGTTTTTGATGTCAAGAATGGGAAGTTGACATTAGAGATAGGAGATGACAAGGTGACCTTTAGTAAAAATTCCACCGTTAGGAGTCCTGTGTTAGAAGACTCGTGTTATGTGCTTGATGTTGATGACTCTTCTATTGTTTCTTCTATGCCTCGATCCTTACTGACGGATCCGTTGGAGGCACATGTTAGTGTTGATTCTCTTGTAGGTGAGCATACTAAAAGCACTACTGCTAAAAGTGCTAGAAGAGGCTATTCCTGGAAAAGCTTGGCATGGATGGAGAATGTAAAGAATGCTATGATGATGAGCTTGTATGATAGTGAGCTTAGAGATAAAGGATGATCAAAGAACGAAATGGAGTCTAGCAAGACTTTTAAAATGCGCTTCTCGGGAGGCAACCCGTGTTCCTTTTCTTTTTGCATTTTTATTTTTGTATTCCCTTTTTCTTTGTTAGGATTTATTTTGCAGATGAAAGAGTTTTTGAAGAATCTATAAAGACCTTCCTTGTCAAGTTCAAAAGACTAGCTTGGGGGAGTCCGCGCTGAATAGTAAGCTTCACTCTTCTTTCATCTTTTTCCCTTTTTACCCATCTTCCCATTAAGCATCTCGTTGCATATTTTGTCTTTGTGCTCACATTGAGGACAATGTGATGTTTAGCTTGGGGGAGGGATTGCATTTTTGCATTTTCCCATTTTGAATTTTGAATAAAAGAAAGAGAAGATTTTTGAGAAAATTTAAAAATTTTGAACATAATTTGAATGCTTTTCATGCTTTGCTTGCTTGTTTACTATGCTATCATGTTACATTTCCCAAACTTAGAGCTTTCAAAAGACAATGATTCAATATTTATTGAATTGTGCATACATGGGGAAGTCTTGTACACAGTAGGCATGGAATGAATCCATAGATGAGTACGCTTGAACTTGACATTTGGCAAGTTACATATATTGTAAGGTAGAACCTCCTTAGGTTGGTACATCTATACCCAGTCTCATCTAGGTGTGTGTAGTTCTCCTTGTGATGTGTGTCATGTCAAAACGCATAAGTATGGTTCTCATTTCATTCCTATAAGCATTGCATTCATGATTCACTAAGATTTGAAGCCTTTTTCACTTTGAATTACCCCTCAAAATTAACCCCTTCATACAATGTTTCACAAAATAATAGCTACACATAAAAACTACCTACCTTTTGAGCTAGTAGCTAGACTATGGTGTATGGGTGCTCTTTTGAGAAGATTTGTTCTTATATGTCAAAGTGAATTTGGAAGAACGAAAATGTTCAAGAAGCAATGTTATGTTCAGAAAAGAAAAAAAAATGAATGAAATAGAAAAAGAAAAGAAAAAAGAGAAATTGAAAAAGAAAGAAAAAGAAATGAAAGAAGAAGTTGTGAGTATCTCCTCAAAATGTCAAATCAATAGAAGGAGTTTACCCTTGTGTTTCGTTTGTAATAAGCCAATCCGTTCATTCTGGCTTCGTTTTTCGTCTTTTGGGAATAAACCGAAAGTTTGGATTGAGTATTCATTTATCATTGGTCAGTTGCTAGCTCATTCTAACCTTCACATGACCATAACTGTTTGTCCACCTTTCACCCATTTCCCAAAGCCTTCTTCATTTCTTTTTCGGCTTCTTTTCTATGTGCATTGTGATCTTTGACTTGTGTTTTGAATTGTTTACCATATTAGACTGCGGACACATTTTTATAAGTCGTAGATAGGTGAGTGTCTCAAACATTTACACATAAAGAAATCACCTTTTGCATACATGAGTGTTCGAGTGTGCCGTGAGAGTCCATTTGTCAAAAGATCATGCAAGAGCCGAAAATCTATAGTGAAATTCTTTGTGCTACGCCGTTATGTAAATCTCAGCCATGTTTATGTATCATTCTTGCCCACGTTGTTTTTGGGTTATGATTCATTATGTTTTCAAAAGTTTTACGTTGAGATTTGTTTCTTGATGGTGTAGTAGCCAATGCTTGCAACCTTTGTCCTAGTATTGTTTGTTATGTTTGCTTGAGGACAAGCAAAGGTTTAGCTTGGGGGAGTTTGATAAGTGAATATTTGTATGATTTTAACCCCCAATTTAGCTCGGTTTTGTATGTCATTTGTGCTTTGTTAAGCCATTTTATGAGCTTATATCGTCTTCTAGGCAAATTCCTATGTTCTAACCTGTTTTGTAGGGAAAGTGATGTTTCTACGCCCTTTTTCTATATTCCCGAGCGTTTGCCTAGAACCCGACGATTTGAAGAAGCAAGCTTGACCAAGTGAAAGGCATTTCAAGAAGGTTCACTAATTCAAAAGGGAGAAGAAGCAAAGACAGTTTCGCAGTTGTCGGAAGATCGATCAGTTAGGCGAAGCAATCATCGTTTTACATCAAACCCTATCAACAAACCCGACTCAAGAGGTCAAGGGGGATGATGGAAGTCAAGTCAAAGCAAACGGAGATCAAACTATAGTCAAAAGATTCTAGATGAAAACTTTCCCGATCGGGTAAGTGTGTACCCGATCGGGTATCTCTGCTGCTTCGAGCAAATTGCTTCAACTTCCTTCTTTTGTCCTATATGTTCAATGCTCGACCCCTTCCCCACGAAACCCTAATGCTATATAAAGGATGCTCCAGCCACTCTTCTCAACACATCACACCTCTAACATCCTCTTCTCATCCTTTCTTCTCTTCTTACATTTTCTCTTTAGATTAGGAGGAAGGGAGAACTAGTCTCTCTTCTCTCATTTTCTTCTTCTTTTTCTTCTTTAGTTCTTAGTTTATTTCTGTCCTTTCTACATCAAAACTTTATCTTAGATCAATAAGAATTTCATCCTTGTAATCTCTTTTGTGTGGTTCAAGCGTTGTAATTGGTGGATCGATTATTATGTGCAAGGATTTTCTATTATTGTTGTCATTATCGTCATTGATCGTCATATAGGTATTTCTACTTTATCCTTTGTTTAATGTCCTTTATTGTTTTCCATTTGATTGTTATTCTCTTTACATATTATCTTAGATTCATTTTCATGTTGTTATAATCGTCATTTCATTTCCTAGATTGTCAATTAGCGTCGTTATTATCGCCATAGAAAGAGTCAAAATCAGATAAACATGTCTATCCTAGTTTTTGTTATTAACTTCATCTTAGATATAAACATTACCATGAGTGAGTAGTCACCTTTCTAGGGTGTAGGGTAGCAATGTTAGATTGATTAAAAGATGATAATTGGATAAAGAAATTGTGCCTTTAAAACGTTGTGTCTATGCATGTTTGGATTGTAATGATGGTTAACGATTTTTGGCCAAAATCATTGACTAGAATGGAATTCTTTTCCAAGGTAGAGATACGCGAATTGAATAGACAAAGCATGACATGGTGGATTAAGACCTAGTAAATTGCCTAAAAGCCTGCTATACCATCTGATCTATGATTGTAATGAACACATCATTCTTACGAACTCACAATGAATTATTTGCATGTCCTAAATCCAATTTCATCAATATGTTAATCTACATGTGTGAACCTACTTCCCTAGATGCTTTTCATTATTGTTAATTCATCATTTACTTTATTGCTTTCATCTTCAATTGCTTTTATTTTGTTTTCATTTATGCTTTCTGTTAGTTTAGACATCATAATCCCAAAACCCAGAAACTCGTTAGATAAAACCCAATTGCGAGACACTTCACATTCCATAGGAAACACCATCTCTCTGAGGATCGACCCCTACTTCCCTAATTACATTAATTTTTTATTAGCCTAGTCTGGGTAATTTATCTTTGTATCGGGCTCGCGACAAGCACGATCAGTATGGAAGTATCACTGTAAGAAACTGGATACGGAAGAGAGTTCAAGTAGTATCGTAGTTAGTGAGAATCCTTACCGGGAGTTGGTTGAGGATGCATTACGTGATAATGTTGAGCAAATAATGGAGGCTCGACTTAATCCCGACGACCTTAGCAATGAAGAAGTTTGTTATACCCCACATCCTAAAGTTTTAGCCTTTTTTTAGAATGTTAAATAAAGCCGAACAACCAGTGTATGAGGGAAGTAATATGAGTTTGTTGCAAGCGGCTGCTAGGTTGGTAGCACTCAAATGTGAGAACAACTTATCTCTTAGATGCGTCAATGGTTTTATGTCGTTCATTAGTGACATTATTCCAAAAACTAATCAAATGGCGCACAATTTTCAAGAGATTAAGAATTTGCTTAAGGGACTCCAATTACTCCATGTGAAAATCGATGCATGTCCTACCGGTTGCATATTTTTTTGGGATGAAAATGCTAATCTTGAGGAATGTACCAAATGTCATGCCTCTCGGTATAAAGGTAAAAGAATTTAATTGCCCGGAAGCGAATACCTTATAAACCACTGACTTATTTCCCGCTTGCGCCAAGGTTACAACGGCTATTTGCAACCAAACACATAGCAGGTGAGATGAGTTGGCACCATAAAAACTTCGATTAAGAGAAAGAGGGACAATGGCACACCCAAGTGATGGAGAAGCGTGGAAACATTTCGATAGAGAGCATCCAGAGTTTGCAAGTGAGCCTCGCAATGTTCGCCTATGTTTGTGTACAGATGGATTTTCACCTTATGGCCAATTTGGGAAGTCTTACTCGTGTTGGCCCGTGATTGTAACCCCGTACAACTTACCCCCTTGGTTATGCATGAAGAGGCAATTTATGTTCTTATCTATGATCGTTCCAGGTCCTAGTAACCCTAAAGCAAAATTGGATGTCTACCTCCAACCGTTGATCAAAGAGTTGAAAGAACTTTGAGAAACCGGTGTGGATACCTACGATGTCTATAAGAAACTTAATTTTCAATTAAAAGTGGCATCACTATGGACGGTCAATGATTTTCCTGCATATGGCATGCTTTCCGGTTGGTCCACAGCCGGATACCGTGCTTGTTCTTATTGTCTTTAAAAAGATCCTAAATCCTTTTTTCTTAAACATAGTCGAAAGGTTTGTTGGTTCGATTGTCATTGTACTTTCTTGAAATCTGATCAACCTTTCCGCAACAATTGTATGCATTTTCTAAAGAATAGGAAAACTGATAATACCACAGCTGCAATCATATTAACCGGTGCTGAGGCCTGGGATTCGGTAAAAGGTTTACCAAAAGTTGTCGAGTCTTCTGCTGAAGAAATGAAAAGATTGAAAGACGACAAAACTTAAGGTTGGAGGAAACAAAGCATATTCTGGGAACTCCCTTATTGGAAGACATTGTTGATTCGACACAACTTAGATGTTATGCACATTGAGAAAAACTTTTTTCAACAGCTTATCAACACGGTGATGAATGTAACAAAGAAAACTTTATTTGGCCCTAAGGGTAAAGCTGACTTTCTTGAGTATTGCTTGAAACGACCCATATCATCTAGGTTTGTCTTAGAGACAGCGGAGAAGAAGGCTCTATGCGAATGGGTTGCTAGTTTGAAATTCCCGGATGGTTATGCTTCAGATTTGAGTCGGTGTGCTGACCATAGAAATTTGGTGTTGCATTCCATGAAAAGTCATGATTGTCATGTCTTTATGGGACGGTTACTTCCTGTTGCATTGAAACATTTACTCCCGAAGAATTCTTGGAATGCTATAACTGAGATAAGCCAATTTTTTAGAGACTTGTGTACTTCTACAATTAAAGTTGATTCCATGGAACATCTAGAGTCAAACATTGCGGAGATATTATGCAAGTTAGAAATGACATTTCCCCCTTCTTTCTTCAATTCCATGTAGCATTTACCTATTCACTTACCTTATGAAGCGAAGGTTGGAGGACCTGTTCAATATCGATGGATGTATCTATTTGAGAGGTTCCTTAATCATTTGAAAAAGAAGGCTGTCAACAAAGCTCGGGTCGAGGGTTCCATATGCAACGCTTTTTTGTTAGAGGAAATTTCAAATTTTTGTTCCCTATATTTTGAAGATCACATTGACACAAAAGCGAAGGACTTGAAGGTTGGTGAGAATTCCGATAACCAACTAGATTCAAATATACCCGAGTTGTTCAATGATGACTTGGGAAATATTACAGCGAAATGTATACCGAGGTACTTAAATGAAAAAGAGTTTGAAGAAGCTCATTTTTATGTGCTAAGAAACTGTGGGCAATTTTTAGAGACTTATGAAAAGTAAGTTATGATTCATTATTACACAATTAACTTTTAATAATAAAATTAATTCATTATTATATTATAGTTAAAACGTACATTACTAATTAAAACAGATGGGAGTGAGAATTTTGAAGTGTATACGGATGCTTTGAAGTGTGTGCTAATGCAGAATGGAAAAGTGATAGCCGATGCGTCGAGACAGTTGAAGCCGTATGAAGAGAATTATGCTATTCATGATTTGGAGTTGGGTGCCGTTGTGTTCGCCTTGAAGATTTGGAGGCATTATTTGTGTGGAGCTACTTTTAAGGTGTTTTCAGACCATAGAAGTTTGAAGTACATCTTTACCCAAAAGGAGCTATATATGAGTCAACGATGGTGGATGGAGCTGATCGATGACTATGATATGAAGATCTTTTATCATTAGGAAAAGGCTAATGTGGTAGAATGTGCATTATTTATGCACCGCAATGTCGTTGATGCGGTTGAGACACGAGGTAGCAAAGATAGGCATTAATGTGATTCGAAAAGGGGAAGCTGCAAGTGATTTGACGATCGAGCCGGGAGTGTAAGATGACATCCGAATCAAGAAATTAGTTGATACTAAGATTCTGTTGTAGAGTAAAGGGGTAGAGGAAGGTACTACTCCTAGGTGTTTTATTCATGCGGACGGGAGTGTTCGTTTTGTGGGACGGTAGTGTGCGCCTAACGATGTTGAGTTGAGGAAAGTAATTATGACTGAGGCTCACTGCACTCCCTATTCGGTTCATCCGGGTGGGGATATACTATATAAGGATTTGAAGAAGACATTTTGGTGGCCAGGAAGGAAGAAATATTTAGCAGATTTTGTGGCAAGGTGTGTGATATGTTAGCGTGTTAAAGTGGACCAGCGAAGATCGCAATGTAAGATTCAGTCTCTTGAGATTCCTGAGTGAAAATGAGAGTTTATATCCATGGATTTTGTGGTAGGGCTTTCGAGACCGCATATGTGTTAACAATATGATTTGGGTAATTCTGGATCGGTTAACTAAGTCCGCTCATTTCATTCCAATGAAGGATACATGGAACAAGATTGAGTTAGAATCGGCTTATAGGAAGAATATTGTGAAGCTGCATGAAGTATTAAAGCATATTGTAGCGGATCGTGATGCGCGGTTTATTTCTCGATTTGGTAAGAGTTCCATGCGATGGTGGGGACAAATTTGAAAATGAGTACGATATTTCATCCATCGAAGGATGGTCAGACATAGAGGACAATTAGGACTTTGGAGGACATGTTGAGGGCTTGTGTGTTGTCATTCGGTGGTGGCTGGGAGGTTAAGTTGGATTTGGTCGTGTTCTTGTACAATAATAGTTATCATGCGAGAATTGGAATGACGCCATTATAGGCATTGTATGGGAGGAGATGTAGGAATTCAGTATGTTGGGATGATAGTGCAGAGGCTGTGATTTTAGGGCCACAGATGGAGCAGGATATGATCGAGCAAGTTAAATTAATTCGCCAGAAGATGAAAGCAGCACAAGATCGACAAAAGAGTTACGGTGATCTACATCGTCGGAACATCGAGTTTCAGGTGGGAGACAAGGTCCTTCTGAAAGTATCACCTATGCGGGGAGTGATGAGATTTGGCAAGAGGGCCAAGCTATGGCAGAAGTATATTGGTCCTTATTGAAGGGTTCTGTAACGATTTTCAACAGATTTGAATTACAGAATTTCCAAGATCTCATGCATGTTAAGTATTAAGATTAAACAAAAGGGTGATTAGCAAGCTTACTTGGATGCGGAAGAATTCCAATAATATGCTAATAAAAAGAAGTATAATAAAACCCAAATTGCAGCTTCTTGAATAATAATATAATCTTTGAGACCGTCTCACAATAACGCCCCAAGTGTTGCGCCTCTACCGGTATCCACACAATATGAGTGTGTATGCTAGTACAAACTTTATGGGCAATTTTCTTCCCTCTTATTTCCCTTGAGATTTTGCTCTCTAGAAAAACTCATCATAAATACCTCCTTCTATATCTCTTTATATAGGTAGTTCAAGGTAATCCTAGACCATCTAGGATTGGGAAAGTATAATAAGAATAATAAATATTATTCTTATTCCTTTAATATATTAATCAATATTAATTATAATATGCCCAAACTCATCTAGTGTGTGACCCTGTAGGACTGACTAATACTACCCGAGTCCCAACTCATTTAGGACTCAGACTACAAGCGGCTCCTAGCAGAACATTGTAGCCACATAGAATTAATCAGTTATACAATATTACGGACATATGGGCATACTAACTCCTTCAGTCTCCCACTTGAACTTATGTCCTATAAGGCACCATAATCTCTTTGCTTCTATCTTTTCAGATGAGAATAGGGTAGGCGAAGTATCATCCCTTTAAATCTTAATCTCTTTTCTCGAATTTCTGAGCTGAATTGTTACAACAGACGACTGACATTCACCTCTTCTGGGCATGGCCATGCACTTACACAATTCACACTCTTCGAGAGGCCGAAGATGATAAAACTATTTCATAGAGAAGGAGCAAATCCCATCTTGTCTAACCACATCCTATCACATGTTCCATGACAAGTCCAACCATCACCTTTATAGCCACCAGTCACGGTTGACGTTTGGTGATGTCAAAACTAGCACTTCACATGTACAGAATAATGAAAGACTCAGGTCTAAAGACTACCAATTACGGTGAAAGAAACTTTGTTGACACTAAGCGAAACCTTAACAAAGTTCTTTGACGGGTCCGTCTAATACATATTCCTAACATGTATCAATGTGCCTGGTTTAATATCGCAATATCAATGACTTACGGAACATAGTCATCAACCAACTCACATACTAATCATTATAAGGCATAAGTTGTTGGAGTAAGTGTCCTCCACAATAGTGCATTTATATAATAAATCTCATTTGGAATATACGTGGCATGATTAGTATATTTTGATACTCCACGTCAGTTGATTAACGTAAATCGGTAACGCTTGGCTGACTAGAGTTTGACGTTATTGTCGTATGACGGCGGTAATCAATTGATCCCTTTTGGTCACACCTATAGGATGCACTAGTAGAAAAAACCCCTATAGTGACACTGTTATTATGGCGGTTGTAATAGAAACGACACAAAAGAGCCAAAATATTGGCGGGAACAAAGTTTTAATAGTATAGGAGGTCTATTGTGACGGTTTAATTTAAGAACCGACGTGATAGTAGAAGCTATTTATGGCGGTTGTAGATAAAAAACGCCATCGTAAGTGAATTGTGGCGGTTGTATTCACAACCGACATTAATAAAGACGGTAATAAAAAAAAAAGTGAATATCTTTTAATTAAAAACCGCCATCATATGTATTTGTGGCGTTTTTAATGCGAACCGACTTTAATAGTCACTCAAAAATAACTCCAAAACCCTATGTAAATTACTAATTAACTGATGAATAATTAATCATTCATCTTCATCTTTACTTCCCCCAATATAACCCCTGTATATCAAAAACTCCGTACACCGCTACTATCGATCATAATTAGTCACCCCACCGTCGACAATCGTGAACCCTTTAATCACGGCGTCGTCGACCACCAAGCAGATTTCATACCCTTCTACACCACGCAATCAACTGGTTGTTTTAACTACGACAATAACCGAATTTTCAAACTCCGACAACTTCAAAGGCTGTTTCCGACGATAACCCGCAAGCAACTGGTTGTTTCAACTTCGCCAACATCAAAGGTACTCTTGTTTATATATAATTGCAATTATATATAGTATCTTTATTAAAATTACAGGAAGTAGAATAATTTCAAATTGACTGTTATTTTATTATTATTGAATTATAGTTGATAAAGTTTTGGGTCATGTTAGTATAATAACATAGCAGGGAATATTTGTTTTAGGTTGGTAAAATATCGACTTTAAAATCAGGTATAAGTTAGATATTTGATACCTCGGTACTGTTTTGGTATGAGTCGTTTTGGGTATTTGATCGAGATTGTTAAGTGTATAAGGGTTTGAATCAAGGATGGGTTACATCTTAGAGTTGAAATAGAGGATAGTAAGTAGCAATTTTTCGACTCGATCCGCAGACAGCGGCGTAATATGCAGGAAAGAATACTAGTAAGCAAGGCAAATTGGAATCAAAATCTAAAAATAGAGAATTTAATAACCAGAAGCAGGACAATGCAAATTTATGAATTAAAGATTGAACAATTTTTTTGTGTACGAATTAAAGATTGGACATTAGGAATGTAGAATAAATCCTCCATGTCGAAATACGTACTGAACGAGAGACGAAGGTTTACAAACTTCGCGCGCCATTTACGAACCCACCATGGTTACGTGGTGCACTATACATGAGAACGCCCAGGCCGTCACGTAAGCGACACACGAACTCGCCGAAGTGTTCTCGTGTGCAACACACGAACACACCAAGGCACCGTCGTTTGTGCCACACTAACCAACTACGGTGCCGTCCTTTGCCCTACACGAACCTCATTTGCCAACAATCTGGGTAGTTTGCAACAACTACAGTATGTTCATGAGAGTAGATAGACTTCAGTGTGTCGTACAATTCCATGGGTCGTGTATTTGGAATTGATACATTTGTTATTTTGTTTTTTCCAAGACATGATAGTATATTGATAGTTTGAAATCGCTTGTTTAGTTTATGCTCCTATTTAATTTTCATAATTATACTTGTTTTTTTTTTGTCAATATTAATCTTATTTATCTTTTACTATATTTCTGTTCTATGAAGATAGCCTTTATAAAAAAAATAATAAATAAAGAAGATAGAGATAGATATGGGAGATTAACAGGAGAGGAGAAAATTAACTGGGGGTAGAACTAGAAAGATAGTATAAATTTCGGGCGATTTTAGTAAAAATCCGCGCGATAAAAAGCAGTACCCTAAAAAAAACTCATTTCAAGATGAAAGTGACATGTTAGAAACTGGTATATCAAGTGAGAAATTTCTGACTTTGATCCGTTCTAGTGAGGGTACAAGCGCCATGCTTTGGTAAATTGTAGCCATCGTGCTGTTTAATTTCATAAAAAATGATTGTTCTTTTGTCCTGAAATTTAAGTGTAGCGTGATTTCCCTCTCCTTTCTCTGAGATTAATGTGTTGCGTGATTTCCCTCTCCTTTCTCATGTCTACAAATTTATGTCTACAAATTTTGTCTCTTTTCAAATAATAAAAATTCAAATTTTGTATTTCTAGTAATACAAAAAACTGAAAGACTAGCTTAATGTTTAACGAAACAAGCCCGGTATCGATTTTAACTTAAAAAACCGATTCGATTAAGCAATTTGGAAAACGTATGGGTTTTAAAACAGGTTTTGGGTTCCCTTATAAAACTCATCCATAGATTTGTCTATTTCAGTTGGTCTTGTTTGAAATTGAGACGGTGATCGTATTTAGTTTAAGACGGGTCAAGGACTATCCTATACACCGTAAATAGATGAGACGAGTTTTTTTGTCATTCCCCATGCACTCTATTTTTGTCTCATCTTTCTATATGACTCGTTTCATGTTTAAGACTGGTCGTCTTAAATAAAAATTTGTGTATTTCCTCTAGCTGGGAATTTGTTTTAGGTGAAAAAAACATTATTAAAATGAAGGTAAAATGGTGCAATTAAAGAGGCGAAATAAGAAGTAATAGATACAATTGATAATAGAGTAGAAAGTGTAGTACAAAGTAAGATTAAGGAAATTTGGGAGATTAATTACTGCATTCCAAACAAATAAAACCAGAATTTTTTTCATTGAATTTTAAGTTTCCTGTAAACTTGATGATGGGTTTAACAGGGAAGTTAACATATTAGGTTGTCCAAGTCCTTAACGTAAAGTGAGATAGTTAAGGTGCTTAATGGAAAAAAAATATATAGTTTAGGTTCTTGTCTTATGCTTTACTCACTACAAAACAAACGAATAAATAAATAAATATGTAATAATAGTTACTAATTTGATAATATATATGTTTGAATTAATTATAGCATGGATCGAAGTTGGATGTATGGAAAGCGTGATTTTGAGTATCTTCGAAGGCTCGATGAATTTATTACTCACGCTGTTGAACATCAAAAACTAAACGGGGATAACGAACAACTCATGTGCCCATGTAGCGTATGTAAGAATCGAAAGAAGGTGAATTCTGGAAGTGAAATGCGTCAACATTTGATATTAAAGGGATTTAAACCAAATTATATTGTGTGGACATGGCACGGAGAGAAAGAGAATGACATTCCTACTAGTTCTAATGCCTTAAATCTTGAGAAGCATGTTGATAAAAATATGGTTGATTTTGAGGTAGATACAGAGGATTGTAATAACATTGAGGTTAATGAGTACAATGAAGATAATGATTGTAATATAGAGGATGACAATATTGATCAAATGATGGATGATCTAGAAAAAGTTTTTTTAGATTGTCCGGAAATTTTTCAAATGCTGGTTAGTGATTCAAAGAAACCGTTATTTCCGGGTTGCTCTAAATTTACTCGTCTATCGGCGGTGTTGAAGTTGTACACCTTAAAAGCTGCGAATGGGTGGAGCGATAAGAGTTTTACTGCTTTATTGCAACTCTTATCTGATATGTTGCCGGAAGGTAATGAGCTTCCCACAAACACTTATCGATGTAAAAAAGTGTTGTGCCCACTGGCTACGAATTACCAAAAAATTCATGCGTGCCCGAGTGACTGCATTTTGTACCGTAAACACTATAGTGACTTAGATGAGTGCCCACGATGCAAGAAATCAAGGTATAAGCTTAGAGATACCGTCGAAGGTCGCAAAAAAGGGGGTCCGGCCAAGACCTTATGGTATTTGTCAGTAATACCATGGTTTATGCGTTTGTTTGCAAATCCGAAGGATGCAGAGTATATGTTATGGCATGACAAAGGGAGGAAGAAAGATGGCAAGCTACGATATGTCGCTGATGCTCCTCAGTGGAGAACAATTGATAGAGCCTTCCCCGAATTTGGTAGTGAATCTAGAAATCTAAGACTAGGACTTTGCACCGACGGAATTAATCCGTTTGGAACTCAAAGTACCCAGCATAGTAGTTGGCCAATAATGCTGATAATTTACAATCTCCCTCCTTGGCTTACTACAAAAAGCAAATACATTTTATTGACAATGTTAATATCCGGTCCTAAACAACCGGGTAATGACATTGACGTGTATCTAGCGCCACTGATAGAGGATTTGAAAATGCTGTGGAATGTTGGAGTGGAGGTGTTTGATGCAGCTAGCGGTTCAAGATTTCAAATGCATGCTATGTTGTATTGCACAATCAATGATTTCCCCGCATATGGGAACCTCTCGGGTTATAGGTTGAAGACCGATAAAGGGTGTCCTGTATGTGGTGATGACACTGAGTCTGATTGGTTGGAACATTCTGGGAAATATGCATACATGGGTCATCGTCGAGCTCTTCACCCTAGTCATACATATCGTAAGAGGAAAAAAGCATTCTATGGTAAAACTGAGCACCGGTCTGCCCCCTTAGTTCTAAGTGGAAAAGAGTATCACGCACGGGTTCAAAACATCAATACAGAGTTTGGTAAACCGTACAAACCTCCACCAAATGGGGTATATCACACAAAGAAGTCTATCTTTTGGGACCTACCCTATTGGGAACATTTGTCTGTTAGGCATTGTATTGACGTGATGCACGTAGAAAAGAACGTGTTTGATAGTATTATAGGCACTTTTTTGAATATGCCAAATAAAACTAAAGATGGTGTCAAAGCAAGACATGACATGGTTGCTAGGGGTCGTTTCGAGGTAAAACCAATTCACAAGGGGAAGCGTACCTACTTACCCCCAACTTGCACAACTTTGTCGAGGAATGAAAAGAGGGTGGTGTGTGAATCTTTAAAGGGAATGAAGGTGCCACATGGATATTCTTCCAACATAAGTAACCTTGTTTCTGTGAAAGATTTGAAGTTAGTAGGATTGAAATCTCATGACTGTCATGTTTTGTTGACCCAGCTACTGCCTATAGCTATTCGATCTGTTTTGCCTAAGCATGTCAGACAAGTCATCACAAAGCTTTGTAAATTCTTTAATGCAATAAACGCGAAAGACATTGATCCAGATTCTTTGGATGATTTACAAGCCGATGTTGTTGTGATACTATGTGAGCTTGAAATGTACTTTCCAATTAGTTTTTTTGACATTATGGTTCACTTAATTGTCCACCTGGTGAGAGAGATAAAGCTTTGTGGACCTGTATTTCAAAGAAGCATGTGGGCGATGGAACGAGAGATGGGAACTTATAAGAGACGAATGAAGAATCGATATCGTCCCGAAGGCAGTATTATTGAAGCAACGGTTGCTTCTGAAACACTTGGATTCTGCCAAGATTATTTGATGAATGTGCAACCTCTTGGACTTCCTACATCTCGACATGAAGGAAGACTTCAAGGGAAGGGAACTTTGGGGAAAAAGGTTAAGACTGTTGATCGTGCTTTATTTGACAAGGCCCATATGTATGTTTTGCAACACATGACAGAGGTTCATCCTTATTTAAGTGATCACTTTGCCATACTAAAAAAACAATATCCAAATAAACGTGAAGCTTGGTTAATTAGTGAACACAATCGATGTTTTGCACAGTGGTTTAAAGAAAAGGTAATGATGGAGTTATCAAACAAAACACATGAGATAAGTGAGAATTTGAGATGGTTAGCATATGGACCAAAGACTAATATCTTATCTTATGAAGGATACGATATCAATGGGTTCTGCTTTTACACAAGTCGTCAAGATCAGAAAAGTACAATGCAAAACAGCGGAGTTATAGTTGTTGCATCTTCTCTAGAATATGTTGGAAGGAGCAAGCAACCAGTTGATATAACGCAATCCTATTACGGGGTAATTTCTGATATATGGGAGCTTGATTATGTGGATTTTTGTGTGCCCTTATTTCGATGTAAATGGGTAGATTGTGAGAAAGGCATTGAGGTTGATGAGATGGGATTTATTTTGGTTGATTTCAATATTATTGGACATGTTGGTGATCCTTTTATACTTGCATCTCAAGCGAAACAAGTTTTTTTTATTGTAGATCCTTTGGAAAATAAGCGTTCAATTGTCTGTTATGGTAAAAGGCGCATTCTTGGGGTGGATGGTGTTGTTGATGAAGAAGAGTATGACCAACTTGATGAACCTTCTCCTATTTCTACAAACTGTCAAGTTGCGCAAGTAATACGTGATGAAACTTATTTGCGTGAAGATCATGACGAGGGAATATGGTTTGATAACCCAAAATAGATTTTTTTTTTATGATCAGATATTCATTTTATCAATAATATTTGGT
>JAIUZE010012346.1:0-12644 GCA_022085475.1 Heliosperma pusillum | reverse complement strand
TTAAATACGATTTAACTTATTAATTAATCGTTAAATTACTAAATTAGTTGAGGTTTTGAGATAGAGGTAATTAGTTAATTATATTTACAAGGAGTTGTAAAATAAATTAACTAAGCATTGTGG
This sequence comes from Heliosperma pusillum, assembly GCA_022085475.1. NCBI lineage: Eukaryota > Viridiplantae > Streptophyta > Magnoliopsida > Caryophyllales > Caryophyllaceae > Heliosperma > Heliosperma pusillum. The sequence continues at coordinate 12,521 of JAIUZE010012346.1, read as the reverse complement.
GACCCATTATATATTGATATAATGGTAAAATATTACTTAAAATGTTAAGTACATATTATTCATTTATTTGTATCATATAATTGTTATATGATCAAATTAACACTTAATTATACAAGATAATTAAGCATATGATTAATACGTATTTGTGGGACAAATATCAAAAATCAAAATGGACCAAAATAAGGCTCACATGGCCGGTTGGTATGTAGTGGATAGTGATGATGGTTGCTCTTATTCATACGCACAAGCAACATGTGCTTATGACATGAATAGTAAACCTAAAATCATTTTATTCACTACAACACATTACCACTTTGCATGGCAATAAAATAAGGAAGAAAATCACCTCTTTTGGAGAGTATCATGACTGGCCAAAGTGACTCAAATATAGCACTTTGGTTGTTCATTACTTCACTTCTTGTTTTTCACTTGTTTTGAAACATCTCTCTAAAATACTCAACTTCTCTCTAAACTCTCATATATACTAATATTCTCTACATATTACTAGTGTAGTAATACAATAATATTAGTAGTATTTATCTTACTTATTATCTAGTTAGTAATAAGGTAAGATTATTTGGGTATAATCTTGGGTGCAACAAGAAGGAGACCTTCTACTTTGGAGGTTATTTTTGGAGGATCATCCACTTAATTTCATGCTCAAGAAAAATAAGAAGGAGTTCTTATTGTGCCCATATTGAACCGAAAAATCCCAATGTAAGGATGTTTTGGTCTTATCTTTTCTTTTATGCTTTTATATTTGGATGTATGATAACTAGATCCTAAATCATTAACTTAATGTAATTTAATGAACTAATTAGAGGAGTCTAATTAAAGGTCTAGGACTTTCATGTGGTATCAGAGCTCAATTGTTACATGCATGTCGATTTTAAGCATTAAAATCGAGTTATACGATAACTTGGGTAAATTTGAAAATTTGTGTTAAAAATTTGTTTGCACGAAATTTTTAATTTGCATGCATACCTACTGACTTCAAAATGGTTGTGGTCAAATTTGGTGATTTTATGGATTAATTTGCTATTTATTTTGATTTATGGCCTTTAAATCATGTTAATATGCATATTTTATGTTAAAAGTTAACTAAAAATAGTTGCATGTTGATTCTGGACATGAAATTTTGATATGATCTCACATGCATGTTGTAAGTACTGTATGTAAAATTTCGTGACTTGTAAGTAAGTTTTGCATGATAATTGAGTTTTATAAGATAAAAGTCAATAAAGTGAGATTATTATGATCATAAAATTGAAACGTCATTTTCTGGTCTTGAAAATTTTTTGTACATTTTATAATATGATTTATATCATCTTGGTGAAATTTTATAATTTGTTTCACTATTTTACTATATTTAATGGTTTTTATTTGATAAAACCGTTGAATATTAAGTTTTTTGTTCATAAAATTTATTCAAAATTTTTGGGCAAAATTTTCTTGTTTTTAGAGTTCCTGGAAATGTTCCAGAATGTACAAATTTTTTAGTTTCAAATTTTTATGATTTTTATATTATATTTTGGGTTTATTTCATAAATTGTATGATTAAACCTCTATATTTAGCAAATACGATCAATTCAAACTAATTAAATATAAACAAAGTTAGTGGGGACTAATTTTGAATTCTAAATCAGTTTAGACAATTAGTTTGAGCTTAAATACGATTTAAGTGTTGATTATTGATTTTTAATGGGTAAAAATCGATAAAATCCATAAAACCGAGCTAGAATGAGCATGATAAGTGTTAAGGGCGATTTTGGCATGATTTTACAGCATTTTATGTATGTTGTTATTTTTGAATGAATCAATGTCATTTATTTAATTTCTAATGCAAGTTGTACCGAGTATGGCCTAATTATTTTAATCAGTATTACCCGTAATGTAAGGGAATACCGATTTGGTTGTAATTTTATTTGCGATCTCGTATCGTCCTTTGTAATAATTTAATTTCATTTTTAGATCAAATGTATAATAGGAATTTTATTTGTATCTTTTTGTAATTAATTATTATGAAGACGGAGATTAAATAAAATTTATTATATGTGAGAAGACAATTAAATCATACAATACAATGATTATATGTGAGAAGACAATTAAATAGGAATTAAGATTTATTATATGTGAGAAGACAATTAAATCATACAATACAATGATTAAATAAAATTACAACTGATTTCGGAATCTATGTCGGCATTATGTCAAAAGAAAGATTTAAAGAAAAGGAAAAGAATAGAAGACTAAACGAACAGATTAGCAGCGATACTAGAATTAATAGTCAATTAATTTAGCAATTAAGGCTACCTCGCAGCGATAAAGGAAGTTCAGAGACAGAATTCAACCCAGAACAGGCGCAGCGTGTGATGCGTCCTCTAGAAGAAGCGCATCACTCTGTGCGTCTGTTTTTGAGTTGGGTTCTGGTTGTGAAGCCAGAATCGCAATCAATTAGTATTTGTTTGTGTATTTACGGTTTATTATTGATCTAGTCGAATAAAGGTGATTTAAGTCATATTAATTACACTAATTATATGAAAGACGAATCCTAGAGATTTGATATGGACGAATCTAACCTCTAAAGACTCAAACTTGATCTAAAAGACGACAAAGACCCACTAATATTGGATTATTAGGGATCAGAAATGAACTATTTAAACATGAAAAATGTGTTTTAAATAAGACTATTAAAAAAGGTTTTGAAAAGGTTTGACATAAATCCGACATGAATAAATTAAATAAAGTACAAAATAAAATACAAAATATGGGATTATTACACCCTCAGACTTACATGTTTGACGAAACGAGATTAACTAAGTTGCGTTTTAGTGATAGCTCGGCTCGAATGTAAAGAAAGCGCCCTTGTAAGAGGATTAAAAAACCGATTAGTTAAATTGATTAAGTGTAGTGGTCAAATTGGTAGGTCAAATGCAAAACGTGACGGGAACCCAGAAGGAACTGAGCTTACGTGGTCGATTGATCAAGCACGTAGATGTCAAAATGCTTAGAGCAAGGTTAAGAATGCAAAGAGAGAGAGAGGAGAAGGGGCGACACACTCGCGTACTTTAAAAGTAAGCACGAACCTCTCCTTTTATAGGGAGAAATCTGAAGGGTTTTGGAATGACTCGAACACGGAAAGAAATCTAGAAAATAATCAGGAAACAGGTAAACGAGCTGGGGAAGAGGCGAGCAGGCACTGCGAGTCATTTCCTGAGCAGTTTCCTACTTTGAAAGAAAGATTTCCGCGTTTCTTTTATGGAATTGTGGTAGATTTCGAATTCTTCCTAAATAAAATACCGATGTATTTCACCAAGGAAGATGATTTTACAAATATTAAAATATATTCTCGAGCATTCAGACTCGGTTTTAAAAGACGGTTTATAAAAAATGAAGCGGTTTTTGACCCGGACGCCAAATAAACTCTAATGACTGTCAAAACGACCGTATCAGCACGTAGATGACGACCATGGGGTAGACACAAGTATTTGAGCTACCACTTGACGATAAACTTATGAGCTGTCATAAATCGTTTCATATACCAAACATGCGGCCCAATCATCACTGGGTGGTTAGCGGAAGGTGTAGAAACGAGGTATATACACAATCCCTTGCGTATAAAAAATTGTCTCATTTCTAGACTCGAGGGAGTCTAGAGTCAACTCCGTGTTTACCCTAACTCGGACCACCTTTTCAACCTCAATGAGTCTCTGATCTATGACAGTAACATGTCCCTCGACCAAGAAAAACTTTATTAGCGTGACCGGTCCTGTCATGATTGGCTGATTGACGGTGATCGTAACAACAAATTCTTCCAAAAATATGTCCTTCACTGTAGAAATTTGAACCGTGTCTTGGCCTTTTTTGATGATGTGGGCAATAAGATTTCAAACTTGAGCGACCTTGATAACCATGTGTTTGACTTCTTCTCGAATATTTATCTTTCGGCTAACACCTCTTCTCCATACCCTTCCCTACCTAGGTGCATTAGTGCTGGTATGATCGCACCCATACATTTCCATCACAAATTTAATTTTATTACCTCAAATCATGCTTTTCTACATCAACAACATCCCGTTACGTCCTCGTACCTTCGAGCAGTCGTAACCTGCTCTCGGAGTGTCTGATTGGGGCCCGTTTTTTTTTCAAGTTTATTAGCTCCTCGAAATCTACGCATCTGCATCATTAAGGTACCGAAAAAAAGCAAACGGAATCAGCTAACGTGAAAAAAATCGAAAACTTTTAAAAAAAGGGGTGCAACTCGAGGCCTTACAAGGAGGTCACCCATCCTATTACACTCTCGCCCAAGCACGCTTAACTGCGGAGTTCTGATGGGATCCGGTTCATTAGTGCTGGTATGATCGAATCCATACATTTCCACCACAAATTTAGTTTTATTACCTCAAATCATGCTTTTCTACATCAACAACATCCCGTTACGTCCCCGTACCTTCGAGCGGTCGTAACCAGCTCTAAGAGTGTTTGATTGCGGCCCATTTTTTTTTTAAAATTTATTAACTCCTCGAGATCTACCCATCTGCATCATTAAGGTACCACACAAAAGAAAACGGGAACAGCTAACGTGAAAAATATCAAAAACTTTTAAAAAAGGGGTGCAACACGAGGCCTTCCCAAGATGCCACCCGTACTAGTACTAGTCTCGCCCAAGCACGCTTAACTGCGGAGTTCTGATGGGATCCGGTGCAATAGTGCTGGTATGATCGCACCCATACATTTCCACCACAAATTTTTTATTACCTTAAATCATGCTTTTCTACATCAATAACATCCTGTTACGTCCCCGTACCTTCGAGCGATGGTAACCTGCTTTCGGAATGTCCGATTGGAGCCCGTTTTTTTTTTCAAATTTATTAGCTCCTCGAGATCTACATATCAGCATCATTAAGGTACAAAAAAAAAAGCAAACGGGAACAGTAACACGAAAATATCGAAAACTTTTAAAAAAGGGGTGCAACACGAGGCCCACCCAAGAGGTCACCCATCCTAGTACTACTCTCTCCCAAGCACGCTTGACTGCGGAGTTCTGATGGGATACGGTGCATTAGTGCTGGTATGATCGCACCCATACATTTCCACCACAAATTTAGTTTTATTACCTCAAATCATGCTTTTCTACATCAACAACATCCCGTTACGTCCCTGTACCATCGAGCGGTCGTAACCTGCTCTCAGAGTGTCCGATTGGGGCCCGTTTTTTTTCAAGTTTATTAGCTTCTTGAGATCTACGCATCTGCATCATTAAGGTACCACACAAAAGCAAACGGGAACAACTAAAGTGAAAAATATTTAAAACTTTTAAAAAAAGGGGTGCAACACGAGGCCTTCCCAGGAGGTCACCCATCGTAGTACTACTCTCGCCCAGGCACACTTAACTGCGGAGTTCTGATGGGATCCGGTGCATTAGTGCTAGTATGATCGCACCCATACATTTCCACCACAAATTTAGTTTTATTACCTCAAATCATGCTTTTCTAGATCAATAACATCCCGTTACGTCCCCGTACCTTTGAGCGATCGTAACCTGCTCACAAAGTGTCCGATTGGGGCCCGTTTTTTTAAAATTTATTAGCTCCTCGAGATCTACGCATCTGCACCCACTACAAAAGAAAGTTCGGTTTGCGACGGACTATTCCTTTCCGTCGCCAGATATGGAATTTCCGTCGCTAAAGACACATTTGCGACGGAGTTGCGACGGATAGTGTCCGTCGATTTTTTTCGTCGCAAACAACAGTATTTGCGACGGAATAATCCGTCGCAAGTACTTTGCGACGGGATATCCGTCGCTAACGTAAATAGCGACGGATTACAGGTGGCAGCCAAGTTAAAGATTTAGTCAACTTTTGCGACGGAATTTCCGTCGCAAAACTTGACTGATTGTTTGACTTGACTGCCACCTGTACAACCAAGTCAAAGATTTAGTCAACTTTTGCGACGGAATTTCCGTCGCAAAACTTGACTGATTGTTTGACTTGGCTGTAAGTCAGTCAATGTTTGCGACGGAAATTCCGTCGCAATAAGGCCTGTATTTTCAAGGAAATGGCTGTTTCCTGCATCCCCTCTATACGCGATACAACGACAAAAAACCTGCAAATTACAGAAGGTTTCCAACAGTTACGCGTCCAACAAAGTTACTAATGTAAAACAAAACCATGCATGAACAAAGTTTTGATTTTATATCATAAAAGTAATTAAAGTCTTACAAATAAAAAGTTCTAAGTACCAAATAGTTAACTAATCACTCAAGTCAGTGGAGTGATTGGAGGGAAAGGAGGGAAAGGGGTGAATGGGTTGGACCTAGCATTATCGCCCCTATCATCATCAAAGTCGTCTCGACCCTGGTTAGGACCTCCAGTTCTGCAGTTTTGAGTAGAATTTCTTGCAACCTGACTCAAGTACTCTTCTATAGCTGCAATCCTTTGAGCCTGCTCGTCGCGCTCTTGTCTAAGTGCAGCATTCTCCTTTGACAGCTTAGTAGCCAAACTTGGGTTGCCCTGAGTCGGGTTTGAGGTAGCAACAGAGTGCCTATGATGGTCAAACAAATAATCCGCCGCTGGTCCCAATCCGTAGCATCTTCCTTTCTCGTCAAATCCAGTCTCGTCATAATAGATCTCATTATCGTCGATGTTTTCGACTCCTTGACTTTGAAGCTCAGACTTCTTTGACATGATCTTATTCTGCATCACAAACAAGTTCAGAATTAGTAATTGTCATTTAAATTAAGTAGTTAATGTAATTAAATATATAAATGACAAATTAAACATAAATCACTTAACAAAAAATGCATAACTTACATAGAGTTCAGCTGGTGTTTTTGATAACCATCCACGGAACTTGTGCTTCTTTGTCTTCTCTAAGACTTGCACGACATTTGGGATACCAGATGAAGATTTATCGACCTACAATTTAAATACTTGTTAGTATAACATATATATATATATATATATATATATAAGTATTAAATTATAATTAGATAAATAAATAAAAAATGAAAGAAGATTTATATTTACCATTTCGTCCATGATTCTCAAGGTGTTTTTTCTACCCATAATGTGAGTAGGCAACGCCTTTCCCTTCTCTTCACATCCCGACCTACGATTAGCCGTGGCTGATTCAGATCTCATAACGAAACCAGGATCTTCGACATGCCTATTCTTAAGCTTTCTAAATAAGTCCAAAGGAATCCAACTCGGCCTGTGCTCCTCGTCTTTCTGCGAGGCTCGGTAGATCATATGATGTAAACGGGTCTTCATGGCGTATTCCCAAGATTTCCTTACCATATCTGTATGGCGAGGATTGAAACAAACCCTTTGCTGTCATGATTAAAAACATAAAGTTAGGAAAATATTAAGTAAATAAATAAAAAAATAAAAAATCAATAACAAAGATAAATTGAGAAAAACAAATTTAAATAGATATAATTATAATATTTTAAATAATTATACCTCAAACCAGTTCCACCAAGACGACCGCAAATTATTTGACGCCTCTTTCCAATTTGGCGCATGCTCCTTGTACCCGCAGATTATGGTCTCCGAGATCAGTTTAACCACATCTGAGTCACTGAACCTGAAATTAATGATCATAGTTAAATACATTATATATAAATATTATGATTTTTGAATAATCATAATTATAATTAAACAATTAAAGTAAAAGTGAACTAGTCTTACCATACACCTGTTTCCTCATCCGGATCGAGGCGGACTCTGCGAGTAGTAGTATCCACCTGTGTCGGTGGCACGTTCCTGTCATTCACTTGTTCATTCTCATCCTCCTGCGCTCTGTTTCCTACATTACTACAACTACCTCTTCTTCGTCGTCCGCCCGCCATATAGAGAAAAACTAAACTATTCAAAGTTGTCATGAATTAACAAACATGTATGTACAATTAAATGACAAGAAACTATATATTGGTATTAATGAATAATAAAAACAACTGTCAACAGCTCAAATAAAATTGTTTTACAAACGCCCACACATTTAGAAAAAGTAGTTTCAACTAATATAAGAATTAGAAATAATCTTATTCATCATCACTACTTAAATATTGGTTTTCGGAAATGTTGTATTTAAAAAGGGAGTCTATAAAATCTTCTTCTTCCTCTTTATCTTCTGCTCCGTCTTCCTGGGTCTTCTGCTCATCCTCCTTCTCCTCCTCTTCTACCTTCTCCTCATTATTGTTCTCTACTTGAGCTTCTTCCTCCTCCTCCCCTATAATTTCATTATCATCTGACACTTCAATTATTGATAGTAGTGTCTCACTACTAATAACATCTTCTTGAAACGCAGATTCGACAATAGGTGCATCAACATGCGATCTGGCTTTAGTTTTGAATACTGCTGACCACTTATCTTTATCTCTTTTGATATTTGGATATGAAGTATAATAAACTTGTTCAACTTGATAAGCCAACACAAATGGATCATATTTCGGAAATTTTCTGCTTCGATTAACATCCACAAGTTTATAATCCTTATGTATTTGCATTCCTTTTTCAGAATTATCTATCCAATCACATTTGAATAAAATAACATTATATGTGCTTTTTTCACCTGTGTACGACAATTCAACAACTTCGTTGAGTGTTCCATAGTAGTCAGCTCCCTCAGTCGAACTTACACATACTCCATTATTAAGTGTAGATTTTTCCAAATCTAACCCATCTTTGAAAGTGCGAAATTTGTATCCATTAATGAAATAACGTTTCCATGTTCGCACCCTTTTCGAAGGACCTTGTGCTAAGGCAATGAGAACTGGATCTTTTAAGTTGTTTACCTATCATTGTTAAATTATTATCAAATTATAATACCTTCAGGTATTAAAAAAAAATTGAAAAAAAAGAGTAATCTGGTGTTAGTATGTAGTATGTACTTACTTGTCCTCTAAACCATTGGGGAAATCTTGTGTCAAATTTGTTCCAAATATCCTCGGCTGTGAGAAATTAGGGATATTCTGTTTTGATATAATTTTCAAACATCCTATATTCATTATAAAAAATGTCGAATTAAGTAATAGTTTTTACATGCATGTTGTTATAATTAATTATTAATAATTAAAGTTTCAAAGGACGATTTTTTTACTTACACTTCGTTATGCTTCAATTCTTCTAAATCACAGTTAGATAAAACATATAAGTGTGCACGCTCATATTCGTTGTCTTCTAAAAATCTTTCACGACACTTTCCAGAACAAATTCCCCCGTGATCTTGAAAAATCTCGGGTAAGGTAGAATACGTAGGCTCTTTCAAGCCTACGTCGAGATCCTTGGCTTTTGTGTCTACGTTCTCTTCAAAATAAAAGGAACAGAAATTGGCAATTTCTTCAAGCAAATACGCGTTGCATATAGAACCTTCAACACGCGCTTTATTTCCAATCTTTTTTTTCAAATGATTTAAGAACCTATAAAAAACTTGGATAAGATAGAATGAAATTAAAGTTAAAATTGGATAATTGTGGAATTAATTACCTCTCAAAAGGATACATCCACCTATATTGCACTGGACCACCCATTTTCAGTTCATACGGCAAATGAATTGGTAAATGCTCCATTGAGTTAAAAAAAGATGGTGGAAATATCTTCTCTAACTTGCAAATGATTTCGGCAATGTTGTTCTCAAGAGTAGTCATTTTGTCAACTTGTATCGATGAAGTACACAAATTTCTGAAAAATTGGCTAAGCTCAGTTATTGCATTCCACTCATTCTTCGGGAGAAGGTGCCTTAAAGTCACTGGAAGTAAACGCTCCATAAACACGTGACAATCATGACTTTTCAATCCATGTAGTTTCAACTCTTGTTTATCAACACATCTACTCAGATCTGAAGCATAACCGTCCGGAAATCTCAAATTGGATATCCAATCACACAACACCTTCTTTTGTTCTTTATTCAAAATGAATGAATCCATTTTCGCCGTTTAGAACAAACGGTCAACATGTCCTCATGTGCTTGTGGGGTAAACTTTGTCTTGTTTTTCACATTCATCACCGTGTGAATCAGTAGCTCGAAAAAGTTTTTCTCGATATGCATTACATCAAGGTTATGACGAATTAATAGTGTTCTGCAATAAGGAAGTTCCCAAAAAATGCTTTGTTTCCACCACCCAATTCGAGAATCTTTTAACGAGTCCAATTCAGCTTTACTTGCATCCACAATTTTGGGAAAATGCTTCACACAATCCCACACTTCTTCACCCGTTAATCTCGTAGCAGCAAAATCTTTCTCTACTCGTCCTTTTCGAAAATTAACTTTATCTTTGCGGAAAACATGATCAGGTTGTAAAAACTGTCTATGACAATCAAACCAACTCCATTTTTTACTTTTATAAAGCCAAAACGACTTAGTCTCCTTCTCCATACAATATGGACACGCATGTTCACCAGCAGTTGACCAACCCGATAACATGCCGTAAGCAGGAAAGTCATTGATAGTCCATAATAGTACGGCTCTAAGATCAAAGTTCTGCTTTCTAGAGACGTCGTATGTGTACAACCCTGTCTCCCACAACTGCTTCAACTCGCGAATTAACGGTTGTAAATAAACGTCAAGACGTTTTTTGGGACTAAACGGACCGGGTATAAGTAATGATAGAAACATAAACTGTCTTTTCATACATAGCCAGGGTGGTAAATTGTATGGAGTGAGCATTACCGGCCAGCAGGAGTACGACTTTCCGTATTGACCGAAAGGTGCGAAACCATCAGTACAAAGACCAAGTCGAACATTTCGAGGCTCACTTGCAAAAGAAGGATGAATGCGATCAAAATGTTCCAAGCCTCGCCGTCACTTGGATGAGACATTATCCCGCTGACACGTGGATTTTCATGATGCCACCGCATCTCTGCCGCAATTAGTTTTGTGGCATAAAGTCGTTGCAAACGCGGTCCTATTGGGAAATAAGTTAAAATATTTTCCCAACCCTTTTGCCATTTGCATTCTTTTGTTTTTTATATCGATCTCTACCACATTTTCTACACTTATCGAGAAGACTATCATCATCCCAAAACAACATACATCCTATTTCACACGCATCTATCTTTTCATAAGGCAGTTGAAGAGCTTTAAGAATATTTTTGGTTTCATAGAAGTTACGCGTCATAACATGATTTTCAGGAATAATGTCCCCTATAAATGACGCGATACCATCTACACATTTGTGGGGTAAATTGTATTCACATTTCAAAGTTACCAACCGGGAAGCTGACTGCAACAGAGAGATACGACTCCCCTCATACACCGGTTTATTGGCATGTTCCAACATTTTGAAAAAGGCTAGTACATTAGGATTTGGAGATTCATCAACCACTTCGGCGTCAACATTTTCCATTATAATTTCATTAATGTTGTCGCGCAACGCATCCTCCACCATATCCCTATAGGGATTGTCAGACCTCTCCTCAACGGGAAACTTTTCACCATGGCACACCCAATCATAATAGTCATCGCAAAAGCCCCAAAGCCCTAGGTGTTTTCGTACTTCTTGTTCGGCTAAAAATTTGCGATTTCTACACTTTACTCATGGGCACCTAATTTCCTTTCATCTACCGTAATCTTCTTGTTTCTTAACATAATTAATGAATTCATTAACGCCGATTACAAACTCCTGCCTTAATTTTTTATTACAATCCAATCTTTCATACATCCATGCTCGTTGTACTCTTTTCATTTCAAATCTACATACACGTTTATAATTATTATTATCGACTTAAATAAATATTCAAAACAATAACAACAAGAACTAAAAGTTTACTAATAGCAACAATAACTACTAATACACAACATCCTATTACACAAACAAACAACAAACAACAAACAACAAACAACAAACAACAAACAACAAACAACAAACAACAAACAACAAACAACAAACAACAAACAACAAACAACAAACAACCTCCAACCTCCAAAAACAACAACAACAACAACAACAACAACAACAACAACAACAACAACAACAACAACAACATCTTCCACCTGCAAAAAAAAAAATATTCGAGTTCATGGGGTGCAATACGAGGCCTTCCCAGGAGGTCACCCATCCTAGTACTACTCTCGCCCAAGCACGCTTAACTGCGAAGTTGTGATGGGATCTGGTGAATTAGTGGAGGTATGATCGCACCCATACATTTCCACCACAAATTTAGTTTTATTACCTCAAATCATGCTTTTCTACATCAACAACATCCTGTTACGTCCCCGTACCTTCGAGCAGTCGTAACCTGCTCTCAGAGTGTCCGATTGGGGCCCGTTTTTTTTCAAAATTATTAGCTCCTCGAGATCTACGCATCTGCATCATTAAGGTAAAAAAAAAGCAAACGGGAACAGCTTAAGTGAAAAATATCAAAAATTTTAAAAAAGGGGTGCAACACGAGGCCTTTCCAGGAGGTCACCCATCTTAGTACTACTCTCGCCCAAGCACGCTTAACTGCGGAGTTCTGATGGGATCCGGTGCATTAGTGCTGGTATGATCGCACCCATACATTTCCACCACAAATTTAGTT
>JAIUZE010012345.1:0-25696 GCA_022085475.1 Heliosperma pusillum | reverse complement strand
TCATTTTCATTCTTGAATATTTTTGTCAAGATTGATCTTTAAGAAATCATAAGCTTGTATCTTCTTTCTTACTCAGATATCTTCATAACTCTACTATCTGCTTTGTCTCTTCCTTGACCTCGTTATTTTCAGCGCTCCTCTCTTGTAATCTCGTGCCTTATTTATTCTCGTGTTCTCCTTGAGATTCCGTACCGTTTTCTATCTCGTTGCTCCTTCATCTTTTCGCTATTGAATTGGATACTCCGTTTCTAAAGCTTAGAGAATAAGTGTAATGAATTTTGGGATTCTTTAGCTAGAATATGTGTCTTTGGATTTAGCAAATTTCATGTTGCTTTTGATCATGGGAAAATAGGACTTAAACTCTAGGATGAATCCTAATAGTGATAATGTATCCTCTCTTAGTGGTTTTAGATTTGGAGCTTGGTATTCTAGTATTATTTTGAGAATTTAGTTGATCATGATAATAGTTCGTTGTTGTTGGGTATTATAACGGTTGCTTGGTATATCATTTGGGAATTTGATGTCTCTAATTGGTGGATTCTAAAAGAGACTTTGCTTTAGGGAAATTGACCTGGTACCCAAAGTTTGAGGTGTTTTGTCGTAAATGAAAATCGATTCATATTGAGTTTTAGATGAACGATATGATTTGAAGGGTTGTCTGATTGCTAAGTGATTGATCATTTGTGGTTTGGAGTTAGTAATTCTCTTTTATTCTTAAGGAATCATAGTTTGAGATTGAGAAATATTCGTAGCAAGCTTTGGATAGTGAGTGCTCAGTTGTTATGGAATATAGAGATAGAATGGTGAACCCATTATCTTGAGGATTAGTAACCTCCGTACTTTGCTAATGTGACTATTTATAATTGAGGCTTCGAGCGTAGTAATGATCGAATTAAGGATGTTAGGGCGTATTAAAGAATCATTATAAGCGATAATGGATTGTGGATTTTCCCTTGTCGTGAGACTTTGGATGAGACTAGTTGGATCTTAGATAATTATGTTTGGTTGCGTGGTTTGTGTTTTGACTTTCGAGGATGCGAAAGTTCATTGTAAATTTAGGATAGCGAGTTTGAAGTAAATAGGATTAAAGGATTTCATGGTAAGTCTTTTTCATGTGGATTGTTAGTTGTGGAGTCTACCGTGCCGATTGACCTTAGTAGATTCTAATTGGATTCGAATAATTGGGATTTGTTACTCGAAGTTTCGTGATTATGGAATATTTTTTTAGGAATTCTGATGATTGAAAATGATGAGTTGCAAATTGGGTAAATTGCATTCTCTTGAGGATTAGAGTATCAGTAGAGTTAGTACTATCGAGTTCTTGTAGATCTTCGTGCCGACTTCATCGTGATTCTTCATATTCCTAAGATTTCGATTTGTTTCGTTTTTGCATGTTTTATATATATTTTGTTATCGTGATTGTGAACTTTAAGTTCGAGTCGCTCTATGTACGTGTAATGTCTTGTTATTTGATTTTATCTTTGATAAAACTTTCAAATTTCCATATTATATTTCTAATTTAACGTTTCAAAGGAGTTTAAAAATGGTGTGTGTACCCTCTTTTTGTTGAAAGTTGATTTGTTTTGCTTTTATATTTGGATTTTTTGGGTTTGGTTGGATGTTTGCACTTGTTATTGGAGACGTCTGATAACTAGTCCTGCACTTACTAACGTTGTTTTGAAATCCGATTTCACTAATTCAACATTGATTTGATTTTGGATAATTAGAGTTCTCGTTCGCGACGAGCATTCTTGTGATCCGTAAATAAAGTTTCGCACTTATGAAAATTCTCCTTAAACCCTTTTCGAGAAGAACCTCGTTTCATAAATGTTTCCTTGTAAAAGCTTTCTTGTTAATTTATTAAAACCGATTCTTGTCCTTGATACTTTTGTTTTCTACTCTCAAGTTTCGAGGACGAAACTTTTTAAAAGGAGGGGTGATTGTAACACCCGGAAATGTACCATATTTTTCTAGTAGAAATATTTTACGAAAGCTTTTCAGTAATTTTAAGTTTTAATTTATAATTTTAAGTTTCGAGTCGAATTTAGAATTTCCGAGTTCGTATTTGGAATTTCTGCGAGATTTCATGAAAATCCCGTCTTAAGACGAGTTTGACTTTTCTTGACTTTTAAGACGAGTTTGACTTTTCTTCGACTTTTCTTGAATTTTAAGTCGTCTTTGAATTTTCTTAACTTTTGAGTTGTCTTTAACTTTTCTTAACTTTTTAGTCGGGTTTGACTTTCTCGACTTTGAAACCGTCTTTGACTTTTTCCTATACATAACACTCCCTCCTTAACCTAATTTCATTCAACACAAATCACAAACACAACATTCCTTCCTCTCCAAGAAAAACCCAATTTCCCTCTTGGATTTTGATCTTAGAATCGACGTATCTCTTTCGTTACTCGCTCAAATTCACGTAAGTTCGTCTTATTCTTCCCCTCTCATCTTCCTCTATCCGTATTGGTAATAAAATTACCGTCTTTCTCGCTTTTTAAATTATCCGTCTTTCTCAAGGTGGATGATATTCATCTTTTATTATCTAATATTATGTAGGTGGAGATTAGGAAAGCTTAGTAACCGTTTAAAGACGCGTAAAGGTAACGGTGAAGGGTTACTCGATATCATTTACGTGTTTTATGTGATTTCTAGGATAGAAACCGTATGTAGATTATGGTTAGTAAGCTTATGACTTGTATTGTTGTTGATGGCTGTTGTTAGTTGTTAATTGATATGAGAATTGATGATTTGTAATGATAAATGAGGTTTTTGTTGTTGATAACCTATGGATTTTTGTTCGTCCTTGAATCCCGTGAAGGACGCAGGCTGCGTTGGGGGACGCAGGCTGCGTCGTAGGACGCAGGCCGCGTCACCCGCTGGAAACAGAATTTTTCCTGCACTGACCCCTTTTCGTAGAATGATCATATCTCCTTCGTTACTTGTTTGTTTTGGACGTGTGACATCTCGTTGGAACCGTAAGAGGTTAAGCTATCACCTCGACTTGGAATTTCTGCATTCCCATATATAGAACTCTAGTTATGACCGTTTGAAGTGGACCCTTGTTTTCGTTGGTTTCCAAACAACATTGTTTTGGAGAGGTGAACTATGTTTTTATTCATTATGCTTCATAAACTTGTTCTAATGCTTATGTATCATGTCTTGACTCATGTTTATCATATTTAAACTTATATGATTCCCTATTCTCATGTTTTGTGACGGTTTTTGGTATGTTCCCACTTTGAGTCGGTTTTTACAAATGATACGTTTTGAGCACTATTTTGTCTTGTGCTTTGTACTCTCATTCCCTTGGCTACCTTCCCGTTCGTAAGGCTGGAATGTCGGAACGGAGAGGTATCCTACTGCTTAATTGCATGTGTAGTGGGCATATGACGACGTTGTTGGGAGTTGAACGCTATGCGTTGTTCGACCCGGCCGTCACATGTTGTATACTTGCGAGGTGGTGTTATTTGCATGTAGCGTACCGCTTGTCATGAGGCTTGAGCTGTTTTTCCGCCTCTTTCGTGAATTGATCTACCGAATTTGGGGTACTCGGCATATCTATTTTATAAGCCCGAGTCTTGGATGTGGAACGTCTTACCACGTGTCGAATCGGAACATGATTTATTCCGAGAGTCTGGCCAGATTTAGACTAGGACCGTATTATTATCGTCGTCCTACCAGGAGGAAATTAGTCTACATACGCGAAATGTTTTATCGTGTATGCTTTCAGGGAAATGTTTTATCCCGTGGATGCCCATAATCATACTTGCCTTGTACACGATGCTAGTGCGTTTCATTTACCGTGAGAGAGGTCGTCGTCGTGTTGTCGTCTTTGAATGCGTGATTTCATGATATTATTCATGGTCATTGCATGATTGGGCACCGTCGTTCGTGATTGCGCGATTTCATGATATTATTCATGGTCATTGCATGATTGGACACCGTCAATGTCTTGGTTCGTGAATGGATGGTAATATGTTGGATATTATGTGATCATCGCATGACTTGACTGGTTTGTCTGTCGAGTGTCAATCTTATCAATCTTATACCGCTAACGGTGAGATGCAAGCCCTAGTGAGCGTATTCGATTGCCTAAGAGTGTCTTTCCCGAGTCTTTGAATAACATGATGGTTACGGATTTGATTTCCACATGATCTTATTATTATTTATCGAATTTCCTATCTATTCTTATCGTATCTCACATGTATATCTATATATGCATGATTTTACTTTTGTATTTCTTTATATGTACGTTTAATGTGATATGGCTGGGAGAACCCGGAGTTACTCCCCACTGATTGTGGCGTTCATGTTTTTTCATGAATGAACAGGTTGCTTGCATGGATGGCTTTTTGCTTATGCTATTTTGGGTTCGGGTGTGAGCTAGCGGGCGTTGTCCCTGGATGAAACACCTCTAGACGTTGTTTAGCTAGTTGCTAATTACTTTGTCTTTTGTTAACACTTTGAGAGACTACGTCTCTTGTGGTATTTTTATTTAGTTTGTAATATTTTGACACTCCTCGTATTTTTCTATCTTGCATGTATAAAGTTTTTTAAAATACCGTATTTTCCGCTATATAATTCACATGCTTGTATGTTTTATATTTCCGCATTCGCGAGGGTTGTCACATTTGGTATCAGAGCTTTATCGCTCCCGACGCACACACGTGAACCCTAAACTTAAACTACTTGACCTTGAAATAATAAATGAGAGATGGGTAGACTTAAGGACCTAAGGTGGTAGTCTTGGTGTACTTGATGTTTGTTAGGTTCTAACTTGTTTGTTGATTGTGTTGAGTGATGTTATGTTTGTTTGTATCTACCGTCTGAAGGTGGATCATTGTGTTACCTAGAAGAAGTATACTTTACCAAAGATTTGAAGATTTACCAGCCTAAGTGAATTGTATTTCTTCCTCATCTTTGAATTCTCTCGTCCTTATTGTTTTATGCTCTCTTCCTTCTATCTAAATGCTTCTTCATCATCTAACTTCTTTTCCCCTTGGAAATTACTCTTGTTACTTTCCTCCTCTTTATCAATTTGTACCATCAACTTCCTTATGTGACCTTTTGTTTGTGGCATATTGTACTTGGTTGGAAGAATTTTAGACTTTGTGGAGTATTAATGTTTGTTAGAATGATTTTGTGATTTGAGGAAAAATGGTGTAGATCTTAATTCACCCTATATTGATGATTGGTTGTATCTCTAAGGAAGGGTAGTAAGATAAGTTTGATGATTTTAATGCTTGATGCTTGCCATGACTAATGGGTAGATAGTTCATGGTATTTGATGGTGTAAGGTTGAATGAGCTGGCTAGGACTTCTTAAACCATTAGTGATTTAATCTTTTGAGCTTAGGAGTTTAGTAATATTAGAGTGTCTTGAGGATCATATCTAAATTGGAGCTAGTTGTTCTAAGTGAGAATATTTGGATGATACCTTGAGGTGTAAAATGCTTTTGAGACTAAGTGACGTCTTGTGGTTTCCTATTGTGTGTTTGTGAGTATAGGCTTAGTGGAAAAGCATTTGGCTATAGTTCTTGGATTTAAAGGTATGATTTTCTCTTATGGTATTGGAGACTCGTTTGAGATAGTAAGGTTTCGGTAAGTTGAATCATATTACTTGAGGATTATGATGTGAGTTATGATGGAAATACCTTGGGACGTTAATGATGATGTTTGACTTGAGGTTGTACTTTGATAATATTGAACTAGTGGGCTATAGACTTGAAAATGACCGAGTATAAGAGAGTATTTGTTAGTCCTTCATTAAAGACACCTTTGAGTGTTTTGTTGAAATTTGAGCTAAAGGAATGTTACTATGCTTGAGTTGCAATTCCGCAATTGGGAATCCGTGTTATATGAAAGGGTGGATGAATTGGGTTGTAATCGATTTGTTAAATCTAGGTGTACCTTACTTTGTTGATTTGTGGTACGATGGTCCCTTGTAATAGACCTTTGTTATTGGGATGATTTGCTTTGCTATCACCCTAAGTCTGAAAGGAGAAACTTTGTGGATTAAATATTAAACCCTTACTCGTGCCATCATTCCTTTTCATTTCCATTCTTGAATGTTTTTGTCAAGATTGATCTTTAAGAAATTGCAAACTCGTATCTTCTTTCTTACTCAGATAGCTTCATAACTCTACTATCTGCTTTGTCTCTTTCTTGACCTCGTTATTTTTCAGCGCTCCTCTCTTGTAATCTCGTGCTTGAATTATTCTCGTGTTCTCCTTGAGATTCCTTATCGTTTCCTATCTCGTTGCTCCTTCATCTTTTCTCTAGTGGATTGGATCCTCCGTTTCTAAAGCTTAGAGAATAAGTGTAATGAATTTTGGGATTCTTTAGCTAGAATATGTGTCTTTGGATTTAGCAAATTTCATGTTGCTTTTGATCATGGAACATAGGACTTAAACTCTAGGATGAATCCTAATAGTGATAATGTATCCTCTCTTAGTGGTTTTAGATTTGGAGCTTGGTATTCTAGTATTATTTTGAGAATTTAGTTGATCATGATAATAGTTCGTTGTTGTTGGGTATTATATCGGTTGCTTGGTATATCATTTGGGAATTGGATGTCTCTAATTGGTGGATTCTAAAAGAGACCTTGCTTTAGGGAAATTGACCCGGTACCCAAAGTTTGAGGAGTTTTGTCGTAAATGAAAATCGATTCCTATTGAGTTTTAGATGAACGATATGATTTGAATGGTTGTCTGATTGCCAAGTGATTGATCATTTGTGGTTTGGAGTTAGTAATTCTCTTTTATTCTTAAGGAATCATAGTTTGAGATTGAGAAATATTCGTAGCAAGCTTTGGATAGTGAGTGCTCAGTTGTTATGGAATATAGAGATAGCATGGTGAACCCATTATCTTGAGGATTAGTAACCTCCGTAGTTTGCTAATGTGGCTATTTATATTTGAGGTTTCAGGCGTAGTAATGATCGAATTAAGGATGTTGGTTTATTAAAGATTTCTTATAACCGATAATGGATTGTGAATTTTCCCTTGTCGTGAGACTTTGGATGAGGCTAGTTGGATCCTAGATGATTATGTTTTGTTGCGTGGTTTGTGTTTTGACTTTCGAGGATGAGAAAGTTCTTTGTAAATTTAGGATAATGAGTTTGAAGTAAATGGGATTAAAGGATTTCATGGTAAGTCTCTTTACCTTGTGGATTGTTAGTCGTGGAGTCTACCGTGCCGATGGACCTTAGTAGATTCTAATTGGATTCGAATAATTGGGATTTGTTACTCAAAGTTTCGTGATTATGGAATATTTTTGTAGGAATTCTGATGATTGAAAATGATGAGTTGCAAATTGGGTAAATTGCATTCTCTTGAGGATTAGAGTATCAGTAGAGTTAGTACTATCGAGTTCTTGTAGATCTTCGTGCCGACTTCATCGTGATTCTTCATATTCCTAAGATTTCGATTTGTTTTGTTTTTGCGTGTTTTGTATATATTTTGTTATCGTGATTTGTGAACTTTAAGTTCGAGCCGCTCTATGTACGTGTAATGTCTTGTTATTTGATTTTATCTTTGATAAAACTTTCAAATTTCCATATTATATTTCTAATTTAACGTTTCAAAGGAGTTTAAAAATGGTGTGTGTACCCTCTTTTTGTTGAAAGTTGATTTCTTTTGCTTTTATATTTGGATTTTTGCGTTTGGTTGGATGTTTGCACTTGTTATTGGAGACGTCTGATAACTAGTCCTGCACTTACTAACGTTGTTTTGAAATTTCGATTTCACTATTTCGACTTTGCTTTTTGGATAATTAGAGTTCTCGTTCGCGACGAGCATTCTTGAGATCCGTAAGTAAAGTTCCACACTTATGAAAAATTTCCTTAAACCGTTTCGAGAAGAACATCATTTCATAAATGTTTTCCCTTGCAAAAGCTTTCGTGTTGATTTTGTAAACCGATTCTTTTCTTTGATACTTCTATTTTATACTCTCAAGTTTCGAGGGCGAAACTTTTTAAAAGGTGGGGTGATTGTAACACCCGGAAATGTACCCTATTTTTCTAGTAGAAATATTTTACGAAGCCTTGTCAACAATTTTAAGTTTTAAATTAGCTTTTTATGTTTCGAGTCGAATTTTGAATTTCCGAGTTCGTATTTGGAATTTCTGCGAGATTTCATGAAAATCCCGTCTTAAGACGAGTTTGACTTTTCTTGACTTTTAAGACGAGTTTGACTTTTCTTGACTTTTAAGACGAGTTTGACTTTTCTTCGACTTTTCTTGAATTTTAAGTCGTCTTTGAATTTTCTTGACTTTTGAGTTGTTTTTAACTTTTCTTAACTTTTTAGTCGGGTTTGACTTTCTCGACTTTGAAACCGTCTTTGACTTTTTCCTATACATAACACTCCCTCCTTAACCTAATTTCATTCAACACAAATCACAAACACAACATTCCTTCCTCTCCAAGAAAAACCCACTTTCCCTCTTGGATTTTGATCTTAGAATCGACGTATCTCCTTCGTTCCTCGATAGAATTCACGTAAGTTCGTCTTATTCTTCTCCCCGTACCTTCCTCTATCCGTATTGATATTAAAATCATCGTCTTTCTCGCTTTTCAATCTTTCCGTCTTTGTCAAGATGGATTTTATTTATCTTTTACAATCTATATGTAGGTGGTGACCTCCAAGACCCCGACAAAGACTATTTTCTTATTGAAGAGGAGCTTGACGTTTAGTGAAGACGCTTAAAGGTAACGGTGAAGGGTTACTCGGTATCATTTACGTGTTTTACATGATTTCCATGTTAGAGTTCGTATTTAGAATACATTTAGAAAGCCTAGGAATTATGATATTGATGATGATTGTTGTTAGTTGATGATTGTTGATGATAAATATTGATTGTTTATAGTTAATAGAAGTAGATTATGAGAATTGAAAATAAAAGGATTGAATTTATCTTGAAGGTTCACGGGTGACTTGGTAATACATCTCACGGTCGTGAGATGTAAGTCACGGTCGTGAAACCCCATTTCACGGTCGTGAAATACAAGTCACGGTCGTGACTTGTGCAGTTTCACTGCACTGACCCTTTTTGGTAGAATGATCATATCTCCTTCGTTACTTGCTTGTTTGGGGCTTGTGACCATTCGTTGGAACCGTAAGAGGATAATCTATCACCTCGACTTGGAATTTCTGCATTCCCATATATAGAACTCTAGTTATAACCGTTTGAAGTGGACCCTTGTTTTCGTTGGTTTCCAAACAACATTGTTTTGGAGAGGTGATCTATGTTTTTATTTCTTATGCTTCATAAACTTGTTTTAATGCTTATGTATTATGTATTGATTCATGTTTTGGATATATGATATCTCTTTCGCATGTATCACATGTTTTGTGACGGTTTTCGATATGTTCCCACTTGGAGTCGGTTTTTACAAATGAGTCGGTTTGAGCACTATTTTGTATTGTGCTTTGTATTCTCATTCCCTTGGCTACCTTCCCGTTCGTAAGGCTGGAATGTCGGAACGGAGAGGTATCCTACTGCTTAAATGCATGTGTTAGTGGGCATACGACGACGTTGTTGGAGTTGAACGCTATGCGTTGATCGACCCGGCCGTCAAATGTTGTGGACTTGCGAGGTGGTGTTATTTGCATGTAGCGTACCGTTTGTTACGAGGCTTGAGCTGTTTTTCCGCCTCTTTCGTGAATTGATCTACCGAATTTGGGGTACTCGGCATATATATTGTAAGCCCGAGTCTTGGATGCGAAATGCTTTATCGCATGTCGAATCGGAACATGCTTTATTCCGAGAGTCTGGCCAGATTTAGACTAGGAACGTATTATTATCGTCGTCCTACCAGGAGGAAATTAGTCTACATACGCAAAATGCTTTATCGTGTATGCTTTCAGGGAAATGCTTTATCCTGTGGATGCCTGTTAATCATACTTGCCATGTACACGATGCTAGTGCGTTTCATTTACCGTGAGATTGTCATCTTGTGTCGTTCTTGAATGCGTGATTTCATGATATTGTTCATGGTCATTGCATGATTGGACACCGTCATTGTCTTGGTTCGTGAATGGATGTTAATATGTTGGATTTATTGTGATCATCGCATGACTTGACTTGGTTTGTTTGTCGAGTCTCAATCTTATCAATCTTATACCGCTAACGGTGAGATGCAAGCCCTAGTGAGCGTATTCGATTGCCTAAGAGTGTCTTTTCCGAGTCTTGGAATAACATGATGGTTACGGATTTGATTTCTATATGATCTTATCTTTATATCTCGGATTGCCTATCTATTCTTATCGCACCTCACATGTATATATATTTATGCATGCTTTACTTTCGATTCACTTATATGTACGTTTGATGTGATATGGCTGGAGAACCCGGAGTTACTCCCCACTGACTGTGGCGTTCATGTTTTTCATGAATGAACATGTTGCTTGCATGGATTGACTTTTTGGATATGATATTTTGGGGTTCGGGTGTGAGCTAGCGGGCGTTGTCCCTGGAAGATTAACCTCTAGACGTTGTTAGCTAGTTGCTAAGTCTATTTCGAAAGTACCCCATCTATTTCGAAAATACCCCATCTATTTCGAAAATACCCCATCTATTTCGAAAATACCCCATCTATTTCGAAAATACCCCATCTATTTTGTAAGATCACTTTTACATGTTCTTTGTTAACATTTTGAGAGACTCCGTCTCTTTGTTATTTTCCGCACTTAGTTGTAATAGTTTGACACTCCTCGTTTTATTTAACTTGCATGTATAAAAGTTTTTAAAAACTACCTATTTCCGCAATATAATTCACATGCTTGTTTGTTTATTATTTCCGCTTTCGCGAGGGTTGTCACAGTAGAACCCATGAATCCCAATTTCGCAAGGTAGTAGGCTCGGCTCACCGGGGTGCTAAACTTGTTACGTTGGGTAAGTGGGGTAATAAATGTTATTACTTAGAAATTTGGATTGAGCTCAACAGATGTATTCGCGACCGTAGTCGCATGTGTTATGGGCTTAAGATAAATATTTAAGCAATATTATCGACCGAGAGTTCTAATGTAGAATTGATTAAAGAGTTAATCCACCGAGTTATGTAAATAAGGGATGAATCGGCTCATCGTGCCCAAGTTGATATGAATTTGGATCTCGGAATCATTTTTAATAGTTGGGTAGAGGTCACTATTTAAATGTTAAAAATTGTTTAAAATGTTTACAAGTAGTTAATACTGAAAGTCCATAGACCTTAATTAGACTCCTCTAATTAGTTGCTAAATTACTTGTTAATTTAGTAACATGCATGCAATATAAAGACATTTATATAAAAGAAGAAATTTCCTCACATTGATATGGAAGAAATATGGGCACAACAAGAACTCCTTCTTGTTGTTCTTGAGCTACAAATATGGATCAACACAAGTAATCTCCAAATTAGAAGATCTCCTCTAAGTTGCACCAAGATGAACCCAAATAATCTATTCTTATTATTAACTAGATAATAAGATAGATATTATACTACTAATATTAGACTATATTACTACACTAGTAATACTTAAGAAATATTAGTATATGCGAGTTTTTAGAGAGAAGTTTAGTTTTGAGAGATGTATGATAAAATAAGCAAGAATGAAGAAGTAAAGAAATGAACAACAATTGCTCTCTTTATAGCCAAGAGGGCCGGCCATATGCATCACAAAAGAGTGATTTTTTCTTCTTATTTTATTGTCATGCAAAGTTGTAATGTGTTGTAGTGAATAAAATGATTTTAGGTTTACTATTCATGTCATAAGCACATGTTGCTTGTGAGTATGAATAAGAGCAACCATCATCACCATCCACTATGTCATAACCGGCCATGTGAGCCTTGTTTTGATCCATTTTGATTTGGTATATTTGTCCCACAAATACTTATTAATCATATGCTTAATTATCTTGTATAATTAAGTGTTAATTTGATCATATAACAATTATATGACACAAATAAATGAATAATATGTACTTAACATTTTAAGTAATATTTTACCATTATATCAATATATAATGGGTCCCACAATGCTTAGTTAATTTATTTTACAACTCTTTTTAATTATAATTAACTAATTACCTCTATCTCAAAACCTCAACTAATTTAGTAATTTAACGATTAATTACTAAGTTAAATCTTATGTAATCGTATTAAAATAAGATATAAATTTATTAGTCAATTATCGCATAATTCAAAAAAAAACTTAATCGAATTTGAGTTCTTAACTAAATTTCTAACAATTAACTCTCGTACATATCGAATATATGTAATGTACTAATTAACTGTATCGTAAATAAATAATTAGTTACTATTTGGATTTCATCCTTTAGGTGTGACCGAAAGGGATCAGTTGATCACCGCCGTCATACGACAATAACGTCAAACTCTAGTCAGCCAACCGTTATTGATTTACGTTAATCAACTGACTAATCATATATATAGTCAATAAATATCCCAATTATATTCTTTATAAGATTTATTATGTGGCGCACTATTGTGGAGGACACCTACTCCAACAATCTCCCATTGTCTGACACAAGTGTGCGTCACCAATTCTCTTGTCTCTTTATTACATCTCCCACTCAACGCAAGGTGTCTTTCAGGTCGCACTTGCGATTGACAATATCTAGAGTGGTTTTCTCGATTGGGAGAGTATCTGTCTGACCGGAAATCTACCATAGATCTCTTTCCGAGCGTGGCCACGCATTTACAGTAACTACTCCTCGAGTGGCCTAAAGATGTTTTTACCCAACGTGGGTGGACAATTCCTGTTGATCCATCTACTCTGTATGATGCAGATCACCATGATCCAGAAGAAGTCCATCGGCCTCCTTTTACGGCACGACCTAGAACATCAACCAAAACCAATCGGAAACTGCATCGACTCAGATAGACGGTCGCCAGTCAAAGAATCGACTTATAGGAATAAGATATAAGCCCCTGCCACGACCAGGCATCAAATAATTGATTTAAGGGTCTCTACAATGACACTGTCCGACAGAGTGTCACACAGTCTGTCTATGTAAACGACCAGTCATCTCCATGACCCCATGGTGTTGAACCAACCATCTAGTCATTTCGAGACGTCACCTCATTGAGTGACTAGGGACAAAATACTAAGTTCGTCCTATTCACTTGAATAGGGTCCAACAATCTATTCGGATAAACAAACTATTGATTTTAGTCAAACTAAATAAAAGAGTTTAAAATAAAACTCGACCAATGAATGCAATTATCATATATGAAATAATTAATACAACATTTAATTATTACATATTACATAATCTAAAGAAATTCTGGCACACGTCTCAATCCCATTGTGACGACATGACCATCATGCTTAGCCTTTGATAAAGGCTTGGTTAAAGGATCAGCAATGTTGTCATCTGTCCCAACCTTACAAATGTCAATTTCCTTTTCTGTCCACGTAATCTCTAATTACATGATATTTCCTAAGTACATGTCTAGACTTATTACTAGACTTGGGCTCTTTTGCTTGAAAAATAGCCCCACTGTTATCACAATAAATCGTGATAGGATCTTTGGCAGTAGGGACTACTGTTAGTCCTTCCAAAAATTGCCGAATCCATACAGCTTCCTTTGCAGCTTCAGACGCTGCAAGGTACTCTGCTTCTGTTGTAGAATCCGCTGTAACGCTTTGCTTGAAACTCTTCCAGCAAACAGCTCCTCCATTCATCATATAAACGTAGCCGGATTGGGATTTCATATCATCCCTATCTGTTTGGAAACTGGCATCTGTGTAACCCTTTACACGTAACTCAGTCTCGCCTCCAAACACTAAGAACGAATCCTTGGTCCTTCTCAAGTACTTAAGGATGTTCTTTACGGCTATCCAGTGACTCTCACCTGGATTTGCTTGGTAACGACTTGTCATGCTCAAAGCATATGCAACATCGGGACGAGTGGCACATCATAGCATACATGATTGATCCAACAGCAGATGCATAAGGGATCAATTTCATGCGTTCAATCTCCTCGGGTTTAGTAGGGCACTCTGACTTGCTCAAAGTGATCCCACTTCCATAGGAAGAAAGCCTCTCTTAGAGTCTTTCATGTTGAACCGATCAAGAATCTTATCAATATAAGTTTCTTGACTTAATGCTAGTATCCTTTTAGATCTATCCCTATAGATCCGGATACCTAAGATGCGCTGGGCCTCTCCTATGTCTTTCATTTGGAAATGTATTCCTAGCCACTCCTTTACAGAAGTGAGCATTGGAATATCATTCCCAATGAGTAATATGTCATCTAAATACAAGACTAGAAAAGTTACTTTACTCCCACTAAACTTTATGTATAAACACGGTTCCTCGATGCTTCGAGTGAAACCATTTTGTTTAACTACATGATCGAAACGATGATTCCAACTCCTGGATGCTTGTTTAAGACTATAGATGGATCTCTTAAGCTTGCATACCTTCTTAGGGTTTGATGAATCCACAAAACCTTCAGGTTGTGTCATGTACACTTCCTCTTCTAGAATCCCATTCAAGAAGGCGGTTTCGACATCCATTTGCCAAATGTCATAATTATGAAATGCGGCAACCGCTAAGATAATCCTTATGGATCGAAGCATGGCGACTGGGGCGAAGGTTTTGTCATAGTGAAGACCATGAACTTGGGTAAAACCTTTTGCCACCAATCTAGCTTTGTAAACATCATTATGTTTATCTATGCCACTTTTGATCTTATAGATCCACTTACACTGAAGAGGTCTTACCTCTTTAGGTAATTCAACCAAGTCCCATACTTTATTGTCGTACATAGAATCCATTTCGGATTGCATGGCTCCTAGCCATAGCTTTGAGTCGGGACTACAAATGGCTGCTTTGTAGGTAGTAGGTTCGTTACTTTCAAAAAGTAGCAAATTATAGTCATCACCTTCCTCTATAATACCAAGGTATCTATAAGGTTGATGACTAGTTCTGCTTGACCTCCTAGGTTCCGAAGGAATAATGACCGTACTAGACGAAGAGGGAACGTTTTCCTCGTCATATGGAGTCTTGTTTGCCGCTTTAGTCGGGCTTCGATTTAGTGAAAATATTGCAGATAAGATAGCAAAACCCCAAAATAATCAGGAAGCTCTGTTAGACTCATCATAGATCGAACCATATCTAATAAAGTTCGATTTCTCCTTTCGGACACACCGTTTAATTGAGGTGTTCCAGGAGGAGTCCATTGTGATACTATACCACAATTTTTTAGGTTTGAATCAAATTTATTGTTCAAGTATTCACCACCACGATCGGATCGTAGGGTTTTAATCTTTTTATTCAATTGGTTTTCTACTTCATTTTGAAATTCCTTGAATTTTTCAAAAGCATCACTTTTATGCCTCATCAAGTAGACATATCCATATCTACTCAAGTCGTCGGTAAAAGTAATGAAGTAGTGATAACCACCTCTAGCTTGGATAGTGAACTGAAACTTCTTAGTGAGAGGATGGTTTTGTTGTGTGAATAGGCCACGGTTAGCACTCCCTCACACTTGACTCACTTGTTTAGAAAAAGACCCCAACAACCTGCACTAGGCTAGGCAATTCAGATAGTACCTTGCATCCTAGCACACAAGCACAGATGACAAGGGGTGGTGTTAGGACTCAAGACACACAAGTAATGAGTTCTAATCCCTGCAGTCTTAGCTCACACACAAGCTCACTAAGAAATGCTACAACACTTAGCTTTTGCTGAAGGATTGCTTTGAACAAAGTTCAAAATTATATTAATCAAAGTCTGCCTCTTTAGGTTACAACTTGGGCCTTATATAGGCAAATTACAACAGATCCTAACCTTTGAAAAACAAGGACATCTAAGGGCTTAAAAGCCTTACATCTTACTGATAAAACAAACTACAAAGTCAGCTAATGAGGACAACAAAACAGAGTGCAAAACAGAGAAAAGAAAGACTGCAAAAGTAGGTTTGTTTATTTCCAGAAATGGTAAGTCTGCAAACTGTCTTGGGAAGTCTTTGCTTGGCTTGTTCTTGCTGTGTTTGGGGCTGACAAAGGCTTCATATACGACCTTCCTAACATACTAACTACACCTGAGGTTGATCATACACAAAAATAAGGAGCTTTGGACAGAAATATTGGCCTTGGTGCCAGCTAACTCCTCCATATGACCTTCACTCTTCTAGGCTGTTTTAGATGGACTTCTAGCCTTTATTTGGAAAACTTGTCCTAGACTTTTCTCTTGCTAAGGACCTCAACTTTAAGAGAAAAGAAGATGGAGCCCCTGGTTGGACTCGTACTGCATGATATTTGATTTATACTCTGGCTGGTCTTGGCTGTTTTTCAGGAAACTGGACCCTGCTCTTGTGACCCTTCTCGTGGCTGTGTTTGCTTGACTTGTTGTTGCTTCTTGACTGTAATGGGGGTGCTTGGGGAGTGTTATACCTGGTGCCTTTGGTGTGGGGCTCTTGCTTGTCTGGTGGGGGGTTGGTTGGGACCCTTTGGCTGAAATGGTGCAATCCTGGCTAGCTGAATTCTTGGCCTGGTGATGATGGAGCTCTACTCCTGTTTCAAACTCTCCTTCTTGAAAAGGATTTGCCCTCAAATCCTCACTGTTCTCCTCCTCAGACTCTCCATAGTATGGGCTCAGATCACCCACATTGAATGTTCCATGTACTCCATACTCTCCCGGGAGGTCAATCTTGTATGCATTGGACCCCAACTTCTCCATGACCTCAAAAGGACCCTCTGCTCTTGGACTTAGCTTGTTCTTTCTTTTGTCAGGAAACCTCTCCTTCCTTAGGTGCAACCATACTAGATCTCCTGCTTTGAACTCTTTGGATTTCTTTGGACCCTTTGCTCTGGCTTTATACATGTCATTAGTCTTCTCAGTTTGCTGTTTCACCTTAGCATGTATCTGCATCATCTGTTCTACCATGTTCCTTGCATCATAGGGCACCACCTTCTTTGCCATTGGTACAAGTTCTGTTGGCATCAAGGGGTTAGTGCCATAAACAACTTCAAATGGACTTTTACCTGTACTGGTGGAGGGGGCTCTATTGAAAGCAAATTCTGCCTGTGCCAGCTGCAAATCCCAATCCTTTAAAGACCTTGAAATAATACACCTCAGAATCCTGCCCAGAGTCTTGTTTGTTACCTCTGTCTGCCCATCAGTTTGGGGATGATGAGAGGTGCTGAACAGGAGCCTTGTCTTTAGAAGCTTCCAAAGTGTCCTCCAGAAGTGACTCATCAACTTAGTATCCCTGTCAGATACTATGGTTCTTGGTACTCCATGGAGCTTCACAATCTCCTTGAAATACAAGTCTGCAACTCCCATGGAATCTTTAGTTTTCTTGCAAGCAACAAAGTGTGCCATCTTACTAAATCTGTCCACAACCACCATGATTGAGTCCTTGCCCTCTGAGTTCTAGGAAGAGCCACTATAAAGTCCATACTAACATCCTCCCAAGGCTTGTCTGGGACTGGTAAGGGGGTGTATGCTCTAGTCTGAAAGAATGACTTGGATCTCTGGCAAGCACTACACCTTCTTATTACATCCTGGACATCTCCCAACATCATTGGCCAATAGAATTGTTCCTGCAGCATGTCATAGGTCTTCTGGATGCCAAAGTGGCCAGCTAGACCATTTGAGTGAACCTCTTTCACTAACAACCCCCTATAAGGACCCTTTGGTATACAGAGTTTGTTCCCTAGGAACAAGAATCCTTCCTGGTGTGAGTATCTACTCCCATTCTTAGTGGTGCCCTCCAGTCTTGCCACCCAGTCTTCTTTGAAATCAGGATCCTCCCTATAAAGCTCCTTCATGTGCTCAAACCCAAGCACTCTTTGCTCCATGTATGTCAGCATCATGGTTCTCCTTGACAAAGCATCTGCCACTACATTGTTTTCCCCCTCAATGTACTTACTGGAGAATGAGAAGGACTGCAAATACTCCACCCACTTAGCATGCCTAGCATTCAACTTATGTTGCCCATTGATGTACTTGAGTGCCTGGTGGTTAGAGTGTAGTACAAAGGGTTTGGGCTTCAGGTAGTGACCCCAATGGTTCAAGGCTCTGACTATGGCATAGAATTCTTTGTCATAGGTTGAGTAGTTGAGCTTAGCACCACTCAGCTTCTCACTAAAGTAAGCCACAGGTTTTTGCTCTTGCATTAGGACAGCACCAATGCCTATGCCACTAGCATCACATTCTACTTCAAATAGTTTGTTAAAATCAGGGAGAACAAGTATGGGAGACTCACACAAGAGGTCTTTGATGATATTGAAGGACCTCTCAGCCTTGTCATTCCACCTAAACTCTCCTTTCTTCATGCACTCACTTTAAGGGGGCCATGATGGAACTGAATCCTTTGATGAACCTCCTGTAGAAGGAAGCCAGTCCATGGAAGCTCCTCACTTCAGTTATAGTTTTGGGGACCTGCCACTCCCTTATGGCCTTTACCTTGTCTTGATCAACAGCCACTCCTTCTTTGGAAATAATGAACCCCAAGAACTGAACCTCTTCCTGCATGAATGTACACTTTTCCATCTTGCCAAACAACTTGTGTTTCCTCAGGACTTCAAATAACAATCTCAGGTGTTGGAGGTGTTTTTCTGTTGAGGGGCTGTAGACCAATATGTCATCAAAGTATACAACAATGAATTTCCCCAGATAGGGCCTTAGAACCTCAGTCATCAACCTCATAAAGGTGCTTGGAGCATTAGATAAACCAAAGGGTATGACCAACCATTCATACAACCCATGCTTGGTCTTGAAGGCTGTCTTCCACTCATCCCCAGCCCTGATCCTTACTTGGTGATATCCCTGCCTTAGATCAATCTTGGAGAAGACCTGAGCCCCACTCAGCTCATCCAGGATATCATTCAACCTTGGTATAGGGAATCTGTATTTGATGGTAATGTTGTTGATGGCCCTACTGTCTATGCACATCCTCCAGGACCCATCCTTCTTGGGCACTAGCAAGGCAGGACCTGCACATGGGCTTAGGGACTCCCTCACAAAACCCTTGCTGAGTAAGTCACCAACCTGAGCTTGTAGCTCTTGAGTGGCCTTTGGATCACTTCTGTAAGCAGGTTTGTTGGGTAGCATTGCTCCAGGAATGAGATCAATATGATGCTCTATCCCTCTAAGAGGGGGTAGTCCACTAGGCAAGTCAGCAGGGAACACATCCCCATAATCCTTCAGTACTTGTTGAACCTCAGCTGGAATGTTTCCTTGGGGAAGTAGGACCTCTTTGGTTAGTAGGATGAAGACAACTTCATCACCCATAAGCTCTTGAACCATCTCAGCTTCACTCAGTAGTAAGACTTCCTTAGAAATGTCATTGACAGGGGTAATGTTCCCTTTAACATTGGGGGGTAAGGGGGCTAGTATGATCTTCTTGTTACCAAACCTGAAAACATAGGTGTTGTCCCTGCCATGGTGTACAGAATCTCTATCAAACTCCCAGGGCCTGCCCAACAGAAGGTGACAAGCATCCATAGGTAGAACATCACACAAGACCTCATCAGTGTATCCCTTGCCAATAGAAAATGGCACAACACACTGCTTGTCAACTCTTACTTCCACTCCCTTGTTCAGCCATCTCAGTTTATAGGGGTGGAGGTGCTCTTGTGTGGTTAGGGACAGTTTCTCCACTAGGGTTGTGGATGCCACATTGGTACAGCTTTCTCCATCAATTATCATGTTGCAAACCCTTCCCCTTATAGTACATCTGGTCCTGAATATTTGCTGCCTCTGATCATCCTCTAATGGTTGAGGTTGGGTGTGCATAACCCTCCAGGTCACCAGACTCAAGCCTGCATCTGGTTCTATCATTTCCTCTCTAGGCTCTTCCTCATGTTCCTCCAAACTCTCCTCACATACAAGGATCTCATTTTCACCCCATTCTACAACATCCATACTGCTCAAAGCCCTTTTAGAGGGGCATTCTTTAGCAAAATGCCCAAAGCCCTGACATTTAAAGCACTTCTTAAGGGATACTGTCTTTCTCAAGTCTGTCTCAGGGGCCTTGCCTTTGTCTGACACTGAGGGTTTGGCTGGGACCAAGGGTTCTCCTATTCTTACTCCAGTGAAGGGTTTGAAAGAAGGTCTAGTCTGTGGCTTGGGTGGGACTGATTTTCCCTTCCCTAGCTTTTCAATCCTTAAGGCTAGACTCACTGCTTCCTCAAAAGAGTAAAGGTGCTGCAACCTTACTCTGCTAGCTATCTTCTCATCAAGACCCTCTAAAAACCTAGCTATCTTCTGCTCAGGCTTTTCAGTAATCTCACATTGTAGTGTGAGTTGCTCAAAGTCCCTCAAATAGGACTCAACAGGTCTACCTTCTTGTTTCAGGTGGGTAAGTCTGATAAACATGTCTTGAGTGTAGTCTTTTGATACAAACTTAATCCTCATTTTCTTTTTCAGTTTATCCCAAGATTTAATAGGATCCTTACCCTCCCTAGTTCTTTGAGCTTTCATATTCTCATACCACAGGGATGCATATCCTGTTAACTTCATGATGGCAACTTTAAAGGCTCTCCTATCAGTGTAACCCTTAAACTCAAAGACTCTTTCTACTGTCCTTAACCAGTCTAGGAAGTCATCAGGGTTCATACTACCTAGAAAGTCAGGGATTTCTACCTTTAAGTCTTTGTCATGGTGCCTAGGAAGGCCCTGCTCTGAGTTCTCTGAATCTGAGGCCTCCTCCTACTCCATATGTTGCCTCCTTCTTGCTGCAACAGGTGGCACAGGTGCTCCTCTACCTCGTCCTCTGCCTCCTCTTCCACCATTGTTGAGCTGACCATCTAAGAATTCATTGAAGGATGCTGTAACCTCCATAACAGTTCTAGCAAGGCCATGAACTGTGGTTTCAAGCCCTGCTAATCTCTCTTCACTCATGGGTAGTTTTTTTGTGTTTTTAATGTAGGTAGGTAAATGAACTCACAAACCAAAGCTCTGATAACCAATTGAACTGAAACTTCTTAGTAAGAGGATGGTTTTGTTGTGAGAATAGGACACGGTTAGCACTCCCTCACACTTGACTCACTTGTTTAGAAAAAGACCCCAACAACCTGCACTAGGCTAGGCAATTCAGATAGTACCTTGCATCCTAGCACACAAGCACAGATGACAAGGGGTGGTGTTAGGACTCAAGACACACAAGTAATGAGTTCTAATCCCTGCAGTCTTAGCTCACACACAAGCTCACTAAGAAATGCTACAACACTTAGCTTTTGCTGAAGGATTGCTTTGAACAAAGTTCAGAATTATATTAATCAAAGTCTGCCTCTTTAGGTTACAACTTGGGCCTTATATAGGCAAATTACAACAGATCCTGACCCTTGAAAAACAAGGACATCTAAGGGCTTAAAAGCCTTACATCTTACTGATAAAACAAACTACAAAGTCAGCTAATGAGGACAACAAAACAGACTGCAAAACAGAGAAAAGAAAGACTGCAAAAGTAGGTTTGTTTCTTTCCAGAAATGGTAAGTCTGCAAACTGTCTTGGGAAGTCTTTGCTTGGCTTGTTCTTGCTGTGTTTTGGGCTGACAAAGGCTTCATATACGACCTTCCTAACATACTAACTACACCTGAGGTTGATCATACACAAAAATAAGGAGCTTTGGACAGAAATATTGGCCTTGGTGCCAGCTGACTCCTCCATATGACCTTCACTCTTCTAGGCTGTTTTAGATGGACTTCTAGACTTTATTTGGAAAACTTGTCCTGGACTTTTCTCTTGCTAAGGACCTCAACTTTAAGGGAAAAGAAGATGGAGCCCTTGGTTGGACTCGTACTGCATGATATTTGATTTATACTCTGGCTGGTCTTGGCTGTTTTTCAGGAAACTGGACCCTGCTCTTGTGACCCTTCTTGTGGTTGTGCTTGCTTGACTTGTTGCTGCTTCTTGACTGTAATGGGGGTGCTTGGGGAGTGTTATACCTGGTGCCTTTGGTGTGGGGCTCTTGCCTGTTTGGTTGGGGGTTGGTTGGGACCCTTTGGCTGTAATGGTGCAATCCTGGCTAGCTGAGTTCTTGGCTTGGTGATGATGGAGCTCTACGCCTGTTTCAGATAGTCATTGGACCGCCTACATCCGTATGTATAAGTCCTAATACTTCACTTGCTCGTGTCCCTTTTCCCGTAATAGGAGCACGAGTCATCTTGCCTAGAAGACAAGATTCGCATACGCCATAAGATTCGTAATCGAATGGTTTGAGTACTTTAGATGAAACAAGTCTCTTTATGCGTCGTTCGTTTATGTGCCCTAAACGACAATGCCAAAGGTATGATTGATTAGGTTTACCTGTTTTGAGCTTCTTGTTTTCTACATGATAGACCTCTTTTGCAATATCTAAAACATAAATACCTCCAATAGAAATGGCCTCGCCACCATTTCATTAAGTGAAAAAGTACAACAGTTGTTCTTAATGCAAAATTAAAATCCTTTTCATGTCTAACACGGAAATGGAGATAATGTTCTTGGTAAGAGTTGGTACATAATAGCAATTATTTAAATACAACTCTAAACCATTCGGCAAAAGAAGAACGTAGGTGCCCACGGAAACTGCGGCTACCTTAGCTCCATTTCCCATGCGCAGGTCCACGTCACCCTTGGCTAGTGCTTGCACGTCCCTCAGCCCCATGTACATGATTACAAAGGTGAGAACCACAACCGGTATCAAATACCCAAGAAGATGTACTAGC
The DNA here is from genome assembly GCA_022085475.1 of Heliosperma pusillum. Classification (NCBI taxonomy): domain Eukaryota; kingdom Viridiplantae; phylum Streptophyta; class Magnoliopsida; order Caryophyllales; family Caryophyllaceae; genus Heliosperma; species Heliosperma pusillum. Next base: position 3,031 of record JAIUZE010012345.1, on the reverse strand, counting down.
AAAGTTATTATCTATCATATAGAGTGATGAAAGAATTTTACCTGACGTTGTCACACAACCGTCTTTCTTGTCTTTCAAGTACTTGGGGCAATTGCGTTTCCAATGCCCTTTGCCCTTACAATAATAGCAATCCGCCTCCGCGTGTTTGTTGACCTTGAGCTTGGCCTTATAAAAGACCTTGCCCTTTCCCTTGCCGGATTTCTTGAAAAGAGTCTTACCCTTTCCCTTGTCCTTCCTCACCCCAAGGTTCATGTTATTCATTTTCATGGAAAGAACATCCTTGGGTTTACTCCCACTAGCCTCCATGTCCCTCTCCGCTTGGGTAAGAAGTGCATGGAGTTCATGGAAACTCTTGTCCATGCCATTAATGTTGTAGTTCACCCTAAATTGGGTGAACTTAGGTGTGAGTGAATGAAGGATCTTACCCACCACCAATTGCTTCGGAATTTTGCACCCTAGACGCTCTAAGGTGTCCGCGTGCTCAACCATTTTGAGCACGTGTGGGCCAACCTTTTGGCCCCTTTGAATCTTGGTGTCAAAGAATTTCGTAGCCGCCTCATATTGGAGAATTTGAGGGGCTTGCGAAAACATCGATGTAATCCTCGTGAATATCGCATATGCATTGAGAGATATCAATTGGAGTTTGAGTTTAGGTGAGATTGACCAAATCAAGACATTCTTGACGTCATTTGCAACCTTCAAATAAAGGTCATATTCGGCCCGAACCACCGCGGACGATCTTGGCGCGGGTTCGGTGGGGGGCTCTTCGACCAAGTAGCGAAGCACGTTATCGGATAACGCGGCGCTCTTGATCGTTGACTCCCATTCAACGAAGTTACTTCCGTCATCTTTTAGGACACACTTGTCCATGACGGATCTCAACCATGAGTCCTTACCCAAGGTTGCGTTGTTTGATGATGTTGACATTGTGCGAATATGGTTACTACAACAAAAAGAAATATATAAACATTCATTGTTAATTTACTTGAAAAACATTTTAACAAGTTTAGCATTTATATAATGACCTCTCACTAAATTATATAAATGATTCCAAGACCCATCTTTAAATAAAAATAGTCATCGCATGCTACCTTTATCTAGAAATGGTAAGTCATTACTTGACTAATTCTACCCTTAGAACTCTTGGTTGACGGATTTCAACTAAATCCATCTCCTAGTCCCAAGATAACGCTTATCTCGTTGAGTCCAATCCAATTTTAGCTTGTGATCGTATCACCCTACTTACCCGAGGTAAAAAGGGACCCACGAGCGTGGTAGCCCTAATGAACACGGGATTCATAGGTGTTATTAATTGGTAAGGCTAATCTCAATTTTTAAATATGTGAGAGATCTTGTCAATTTAGTTATTAATTCCCTATAAGTGAACTAAGTCGGTGAATTGTGAATAACGTTGAATTGACAATAACGGTAAATAAAATGCATGTGTGACGATTTTGGCATGAGCGGAAATAAAGCAAGCAAACAAGCAACGATAAAATCCTAGTATGGCCACCTAGCTAATCAAATTAACTAGATAATTACAAATTCGGAAACCAACTCCTTGGTCCCTTGCCTCTTCACTTGGAACACCTTCCAAAATGGCACCGTCTTTTGAGGGAGTCACCGGTCTTCATAAAAATAATTACAAATATACAAATATACAAATTCCTATTATACATTTATTCTATGAAATGAAATTATTAAAATTATACAAACCGGCGATACGAGATCGCAATAAAATTACAACCAAACCGTTATTCCCTTACATTACGGGTAATAACGATTAAAAATAACTAGGCCATACTAGGTACAAACTTGCATAAATTATTAAATAAATGACATTCATTCATTCAACCATAACTAAAATAAATTGCTGCAAAATTCATGCCAAAAGCGTCCTAAATTCATTCATGCTCATTGTAGCTCGATTTTTCCGGGATTTATTGATTTTTAACCATAAAAAATCACTATCAACATTTAAATCTCATTTAAATTCAAACTAATTAACTAAAGTGTTTAAGAACTCAAAATTAGTCACTACTAATTTTGTTGGTCATTAATTAGATCGATTTGATTTCATTTGCTAAATATTACGGTTTAATCATAACAATTATGAAATAAAACCAAAATAAAATATAAACATCATAAAATTTGTTACCAAAAATTTTGTACATTCTGGAACATTTCCAGTAACTATAAAAGTAAAAATTATTTGCTCAAAAAATTTAAATTAATTTCATGAACAAATAGCTTTGTATTTAATGGTTTCATCAAATAAAAATCATTAGATATAGTAAAACAGTGAAACAAATTATGAAATTTCACCAGGATGATCAAAATCAGAATTTAAAATGTTACAAAAAATTTCAAGACCAGAAAAGGACTTTTCAATTTTATGAACATTATAATCTCATATTATCGACTTTTATCGTATAAAAATCAATGAACATGCAATACATAAGTAAAAGTCACGAAAGTTTACATACAATATGTAATGCATTTATGTGAGATCATATTAAAAATTCATGGCCAGAATCAATATGCAACTATTTTTAGTTAACTTTTAACTCATAAAATGCATGTTAACTCGGTTTAAACGCCAAAAATCAAAATAAATAGCAAATCAATCCCTAAAATCACGAAATTTGACCACAAACATTTTGAAGTCAGTAGGTATACATGCACCAAAAAATTTCGTCAGAATCGTATTTTAACTTAAATTTTTGATTTATTAGTTATCTTATAACTTTAATAAAAAATGTCCAAAATGAACATGCATGCTACAAGCTAGCTCTGATACCACATGAAAGTCCATAGACCTTAATTAGACTCCTCTAATTAGTTACTAAATTACTTGTTAATTTAGTATTTAATGATCTATGTAACATGCATGCAAATATAAAGACATTTATACAAAAGAAGAAATTTCCTCACATTGATATGGAAAATATATGGGCACAACAAGAACTCCTTCTTGTTGTTCTTGAGCTACAAATATGGATGAACACAAGTAATCTCCAAATTAGAAGAT
>JAIUZE010012343.1:0-13560 GCA_022085475.1 Heliosperma pusillum | reverse complement strand
GTGAGATTAAGAGTTAAACAAGGTCGCGACCTGATTAGCGCGACCTCTGCTTGGGGATGGTCTTAGAAGCCACCAAAGAAATTGGTTCAGTTTATAACCGGTTTCTTTAAACTTGCACGTTTCACCATAAATGTAGTTTCCTTAGTTTTATTTCATTTATTTTTCATTCATTTGATTTTAAAGTAAGGAGCACCCATCGACCATTGCGAATGGCACCACCGACCAAAACATCGTCGACCACCGCCGCCTCTTATTGCTTAGGCCTCCTTCCGGTATGTTCCTCCCTTGTAATAGGTACTATTTTTTCACCGATTTCATTTTAATTAGTTAGGGTTTTATGGGTAATTCAATTTATGCTTAGTGTTTGTTGTGATCGATTAAAGATTCATTTGTTTTCTCCGATTTCATTTTGTGGTTTTTAATTAGAGAGAAATATAGCTTAATGTTGTTGTTGATTTCTGTTTAAAGATCTCTTCATTGTTGTGATTGAAGAACTCCATTAGACTTTAATACTCCGTATAAAGTATTAGACTTCGCTATTCAGGGGTTTTTCATCAATTTAGGGTTTAAGATTCGCTTACTCTATATTTTCCAGATGAAAAACCCGCGCTTGATAGCATGACTGACATTGATCCGTTTGTGTATACTAATATCTTAGGGTTTCATCTTACTATCACAGGTTGGACCAGAATTTGATGAATGCTACACGAATTCTAATCTTTATTTTGCTTACTCTTTGGTCTAATCTCTGTCAGATTCATTCATGCTGGTAAGTCTACTTGTTAATAAATGCCGGTGTATTTCTAGAATTGCTATGTTGCTTTCTTTTCATTCCATAGTGATAGCACTAATACTGTACAACACTTGATGCTCATCATTATTCATTGCTCACTGATCATTAGACTGTACAACTCTAACCATCTACTGACTTATAAAATATTTCAGGAAGTTCAGTAGAGAACTTTGAAAAAGTGGCTTAGCGTAGTTTAATCTACTTAACATTCTTTAGCTTAGTTAAATCTGCTTAACTCCCTTTACCTAGTTTTTCTTGTCTTTGTTTCGAAATTCAGATTACTCTAGTCTACCTGGTTTTTAAGCTAATGTGTTTATTTATGACTATATTTGCAGATATTCAAACTGATTAGGACACCAGATGTTACCACTTCACCAAGTTAGTTCAAGCTTACTCCTTTGTTGTGATTGTGTATTAACCATTTATTTCTGTAGTTCCCGTTTGCTTGTCATTTTCATGGTCTATATTTAGCTACTTATTTCTTATCTCAGGTATAACTATTTGCATAAGACGTTCCCTCGTTTTCTTTCCACAGGATTGCAGTGCTTCTTGACTTGGGTCTTCATTTGCTGAGCAAATTGTCAACTTATCATCTTGTAAATGTGTGTTTGGGTTATATTGTGTGTAAATTTAAGATATTTATTTGTCATTCATTTTTAACATGTTCCTTATTTGACTGTTCTATTTTTCTTATACAGAAAAACTGCTTTTGAATTGAAGCTCTTAATCACCGTTGGTATCAAGAGGATCCTTTTTCTGATACAGAGGACTTCAATTCCACTATTCCTATTATTGTTTTACAATGGTCATAGTGGGTTACATTATTATACGTTTGTTAACTATGGCTGTCATGGTAGACAATGGTGTTTTGATACATATCATGTTTGAAAAAAAAGTAACAGCATTGATGTTATAGGCTATGGCCTAAGTGGATGATGATACTGTAATATTTTAATAATTTTTAATATAAGTTAGTTTGTTTTAAATTCTTTTGTTGCAATTTTTATTTTTTGATTTTATGAAAAATCTAAGAGACCAGTTTTGGTCAATATCTGGTTTCAAAGATTAGATCAAAGAGATTGGTTATGCCTAATAACCAGTATCTTAGCCTCTTATAATTTAGCTGCTAACTCAGATCAAAGAGACCAGTTTTCTATGACAACAAGTCTGTTACATATGATCAAAGAAACCAGACAACATAACAGGTTTCTTAAGGTAAGACACCTGTGAGCTAGAGACTGGTTATAAACTGGTTTCTTTGCCTATTTTCAACCGGTTTCTTAGACCTTTTTTGTAGTAGTGCTAGACCCCCATAGTCTTTACCTTTGCATAAGCAGTTCCAAGCAACAAGGGGGGCTTTTGAATAGGTAGCAGCACCCTCCCAAAGAAAGTTCCTGCATAAAGCCTTCAACTTATCCAGAACTCCCACAGGTAGCACAAAAATTTGAGCCCAATAGTTGTGAACTGTACTTAGAACAGATTTAACAAGTGTTAATCTACCTGTATAGGATATTTTCCTCTTGTTCCATCCTTTGATCCTTGCCGTCATCCTCTCAACCAGAATATTACACTCCACTTTCGTGAGTCTCTTATGTGACATAGGAACCCCTAAATATTTAAAAGGTAGAAATCCTTTCTTGAACCTAGTATGCTCCAGTATTAACATCTCAATGTCAGGTTTGACCCCATTCAATAGAATATCAGACTTATCATTGTTAATTTGCATACCAGAGGGCAAAGAGAAGTATCTAAACCCTTCCATTATCATGAAAATAGACTTCAATTCTCCTTTGTAGAATATTAATAGATCATCAGCAAAAAGCAAGTGGTTTAACCTTAAACTCTTACATAAGTGGTGAAACTTGAAACCCTTTGTCTGACTTACCACATTCATCATTCTGCTCAGATATTCCATGCAAAAAGTAAAGATAAGAGGAGAAAGGGGGTCTCCTTGTCTGAGCCCTTTCTTACCAGGAAAGAAACATTGTGAAACACCATTAAGCACCAGAGAGTAAGAAGTAGTGGAGATGCACTGCATAAGCATCTTTATGCAGTGTTGAGGAAAATTTAGGCTTGTTAAAAGCTGCTCCACAAACCCCCACTCAATAGAGTCATAAGCCTTCCTAAGATCAACCTTAATTAGGCATCTAGGGGAAGCAGAAGGACGAGCATACACTCTGATTAGATCCTGGCCTATTAAAATATTGCCCATAATACTTCTTCCCTTGATGAAAGCAGATTGTGCAGGGTTAACAATCTCAGGAAGTATAGAGCTCAGCCTATTACACAAAATCTTTGCAATAATCTTGTAAATAATGTTACAGCAAGCAATAGGTCTAAAATCCTTCACAGATACAGGATTATCAATCTTAGGAATCAGGACAAGATTAGTGCAATTAATTTGTTTCAGAATTTTACCTGAGATAAAGAAGTCCTTTATAGCTCTGCAAGTCTCCTCCTGAATGATATTCCAACTGGTTCTGAAGAAACAACTACTATAACCATCAGGCCCTGGACTTTTGTCCCAAGGTATGGAAAATAAGGACCTCTTAATCTCATCATTAATTGGGGCCTGACACAGCATTCGCCAATCCTCATTCTTTACCCCTGGACCAGACTTCATGACTTCATGACAGAACCCATCAATCTGTCCAGCCATACCTAAAAGTTGTTTATAATACAACTCAAAGGCTCTAACAATCTCATTAGGTCTGCTATAAGTAATCCCATCAATACCAGCAATCCTAAACACTTTGTTCTGAATACTTCTTTGCTGTATAGCTCTATGAAACATATCAGAATTTGTATCCCCCTCCTAGGCCCAATTACACTTAGCCTTTTGCCTCAGAAAGTCCTCCTTAGCCTGTTTGAGAAGTAGGTAGCTAGCCCTTGTCTGATACTCAATATCCATAAGGTTAGGACAATTTGGGTTAGCTTGCAAGTTCCTTTGGCTCAATAATAACAATTCATATGCCACTTCAGCATTCCTTTCAATATCAGAAAAAAGTTCCTTATTCAACTTCTTCAGACTACTCTTTAGAGCTTTAAGTTTTGCTACCACACAGAACATAGGAGTCCCTGAAACTTCCAACCGCCAACCATCTTGAACAATCCTTCTATAGTCAGGAGCTTTACACCACATATTATAGAATTTGAATGGTTTAATTTTGGGAGCACTAACAACTCCTTCCTCAATGATGCAGGGACAGTGATCAAAATCCCCCTCAGGACCATAGAAGGCATACTGATTAGGCCTAACTCTCACCCATACCTCATTAACCAGCACTCTATCAATTCTGCTAAAAACCCTAGTACCACTAGGCTGCTTGTTATTCCAAGTGAAAAAAGCACCAAGAGTCTTCATATCCTGCAAATCACTCAGACTTATAGCTCTCTGAAAAGGCAAAATCTCAGCATCCCTAACAGGTAGGCCAATCTTTTCACTAGCATATCTCACATTGTTAAAGTCTCCCAAAACAATCCAGGGATTATTATTATTCAGCCTAATAATATCCTCCCAAAGCACGGTTCTTTCCCCAGGTTTATTAAAACCATAAACAAAAGTACACATAAAATAATCAGTATCCCCTTGCCTGTTCACTTTAAGATGAATATATTGGGCAGTCATCTCAAAGACAGACACCTGAAGAATGTGAGATTTCCACATTACCCACACTCTACCACCATTATGACAACTATGATTTGTAACATAGGACCACCCATTACATACATTACTAACTACATTATTTAGAGACCCAGGTTTGACCCTAGTCTCAAGGAGCCCAAACATATCAATGTCATTCTGATGCAAATATCATTTAATGTATCTTTGTTTATCCACATTGTTTAGGCCCCTCACATTCCACACTCCCATTCTAGTCATTTGGAGAGGAAGGCCCTGCCTCTCCACCTCCTTTATCCACTTCAATAGCAGACTTACCCACAACACTATTGAATTTAACAACAAAGTCCTCCTCATGCCCATCTGGAATTATAGTTTCATGCCTAGTCATTTTAGTGATGATTCTAGCTGGAGTAAACAAGGAACTATAGCTCATATTCATAGGTATACTAGCAGGTGTCAATTCAATCTCTTTCTCTTTCTGTGAAGACCTCAACACTCCACTACCATCCTGTTGTATTCTTGATTGAACAGGAAATTGAGTAGGCTCCACCAGTAAGGTAGGTTTTTCCTTCCTCTTCCATACTTGTTGTGGGGGAACATAAGTAGCAGTTTTAGGAGGTCCAGGAACCTTCCCTTTCCTGCAAACCTTTGATGAGTGTCCCATCCCATTACAACTTGTACATGTGATATGGACCCAGTCATATTCAATCATAACAGTCACTTCCTTGCCCTTTTCATGCTCAAACATGATTTTGTCAGGAAAAGTTTGATCAACCTGTACCTCGATTAGCACTTTAGCAAACCCCAATAAATTCCTACTCAGAGTAAGGTCATCCACCTTGACATACTTTCAAATCAGGGACGCTAACTTCTCAAGACAAGATGTTCTCCAGAATTTCAGATCAAGACCCACAAGTTTAACCCATATAGGAACATTTTTAACCTGAACTTTGGACATTTTCACATCAGCATCCCAAGGCCTCAGAATCACAGGCTTTCCATCAAATATCATTATTATACCCCTTTCCAGAACCACATTTTGATGTTCACCCGTCTCAAATCGAATCATAAACAATCCATTTGGTACAAAAGCTATCTTTGATATGCTATAATTTTTCAGCTCTCTCCTTAGATAACCCTCCATAACCATTCTAGGCGGATTTGCCCCCATAACATAGCCATATACAGAAGTATTCCAATAGTTAATTTCATCTTTAACATCATCTATCGAAAGCTTGAGTATATTACCTTTATTGGGACAGGATTCATCCACGTGTTCAGCAATTGGTGCTAATTTCCCCTCCTGGGCACTACCATTACCCGTCTTCTTCTTCCTGGAACCCACAACTTGCCACCCAGCTTTCCGGTTCTCAGCAGATTCATATTCATTGGTAATGTCCTTAATAGCACTCGAAACCTGTAACCGTGCCTCATTCAATATTTTGCTAACATCCATTTTACTTACTAAAAGATTACTACAATATTATGTGAGAGTAATAAAACTTGTCTATTATTTACTAATAATTTTTATTGAAAAAAGAGTATGAGAGTTAGATCAAATTTTTGCCTTTGCACAAAACCATAGGAATCCAAAGAAGGAGCTTTCTCTCTCCAGCTTTCTCTCTCACCTCCCTTATCCCTTTAACCCTCAGATTTTAGAAATAGGGTTTTGTCGACAGATCCTCTTTTAAAATTGTTTTGTAATAAAAATTTGGACAATTTGTCGTACCAAGCCCTAGGCGCTTATTTCAATCCATATAAAGCTTTATCGAGTTTAAAAACATGGTTTTGAAATTTGCTATTCAAAAATCCGGGAGGTTGTTCAATAAAAAACTCTTCTTCCAAATATCCGTTAAGAAATGCACTATTAACGTCCATTTGGTACAGTTTCATTCCTTTATGAGTTACGAAGGTGATAAGCAAGCGAATAGCTTCAAGTCTTGCTACTGGTGCAAAGGTCTCGTCATAATCAATCACTTCTTGTTGATTATATCCTTGAACGACCAATCGAGCCTTGTTACGAACTATAACACCTGAGTCATCCAATTTATTTCTGAATACCCATCGAGAATCAATCACAGTTCGATTATTAGGTCTTTGCACTAGATGCCAAACTTTATTACGTTCAAACTGTTGAAGCTCCTCTTGCATTGCTACAATCCAGTCGGATTCTGCAAGTGCTTCTTTGATGTTGGTAGGCTCTATGGTAGACAGAAAGGAATAGAATGAACAAAAGTTACTTAATGTTTGTCTTGTTTGAACTCCCTTATTCAAAATTCCTAGGATACTATCCATAGGATTAGAACTCTTATATTTCCATTTCTTAGAGTTCCTAGGCTAATCATCATCTGATGAACTTTCACTTTCCTCAAATGATTCAGAGTCAAGATTGGTTCCCCTTGTGTTGGACTTCGGGGTTATAGCTAAAGTTGGTACAACTTCAGTTACAATATCTTGATCTGGGTCCAAAGTTATAGCATTATCAGTTATAACTTCGGTTTCCTTTTCCTTGTTTTGAGAAGAGACATTTGTATCATCAACAATTGCCTCAGTTCTCTTTTCAAGATCATTTGCGGATTTATCAAGTTCATCATTGATTCCTTCAATAACTTCTTCATTGATTTCTGGTAAATCTTCCTTTGAAAGGCGAAAGTCGGGATCATTCATGTCTTCTTCTTCATTCTATTCAACTTGCTCAGGCACATTATCTTCATCAAATACAAAATGAACACTTTCTTCTATGCACAAAGTTCTTTTGTTAAAGACTTTAAAAGCTTTACTATGATTAGAGTAACCAACAAACACAGCTTCGTCACTTCGTGGATCAAATTTACTTAAATTACTTTTTTCCATTATTATGAACAAAACATTTACTACCGAAGCAACGAAGATGAGCTATATTGGGTTTTCTCCCTCTTAAAAGTTCATAGGGAGTCTTTTTGAGAATTGGTCTAATCATAGCTCTATTGTGCACATAACATGCAATACTAATGGCTTCGACCCAAACGTTCTTAGGAAGGCCACTGCACAAAAGCATAGTGCGGGCCATGTCCTCTAATGTTCTATTCATACGTTCCACGACCACATTTTGTTGTGGGGTTCGTGGTACGAAAAAGTTATGTCCTAAACCATTCTCCCTACAATATTATATAAAAGCTTGATTATCGAATTCGGTGCCATGATCCGTACGAATGGAAACTAACTTTTTATCATACTTGTTTTGGGCAAGCTTCATTAGTACTACAAACTCATCGAAAGTTTCATCTTTAGTAAATAGAAAGATAGGCCATACATACCTTGAGTAGTCGTCGACTAGGACGAATACGTACCTTGATCCACCACGACTTCTGACTTTCATAGGTCCACACAAATCCATGTGTACCAACTCAGGTGGACGTTCTGTACTTACTACTCGTTTTAGTTTGAATTAAGATCTAACTTGTTTACATTGGGCACATGAGTCACACATCTTCTCTTGTTCGAATTTGATTGAGGGTAAACCCTCAACTAAATCCCACAATTTGAGTTTCTATAAAATTGTTGGACTAATGTGTGCAAACCTCTTATGCCACAAGCATGAATCGTCCACAGTGGCTTTCATGCACGTAAAGAAACTTGTAGTGACTTTGTTTAAATCAATCATATACACGTTCCTTTTACGTAGACCTTTTAGAATAACATTACTAGTACCTTCAATTATGATACGACAAACATTTGAATGAAAAACTACTTTATTGCGTTTGTCACATAATTGAGAGTTACTTAGCAAGTTATGTTTAAGACCATCTACCAGATAGACATTATTAATAGCATGTGAAGGAGATATACCAATCTTACTTACACCGATTATTTTGCCCTTTTTGTTGTCTCCAAAGGTGACCTTGCCACCGTTGAAGGGCTCTAGTGAAAGAAAAATATGCTTGTTTCCGGTCATGTGTCTCGAACAACAACTGTCGAGATACCATAGATTATTTTCTTTCACTATTATATGCAAGGGAATCAAATACAACTTTTAGGTACCCACGCTAAGTTGGGTCCTTTGTGGTTAGTGACTCTGTAAATTTGATCCTTCCTAACCCATACCTATTTTACAATTCTTTTGTTCTTAACATAGGGTTGTCTAGGTTTATTATAGTACGTTCTAGGTTTTCTATTGTGACGCACACTAGGTTAAAATGATTGCTTCTGATTCACATACGCTTTAGATTTTGAAGGTATAGATGTGTAATCGAAAGCTATGTCATAAAACCATCTGAACTCATTATTTCTAAATTTTTCACGTTGAGGTTTAGGTTCAGACTCATTAATACTACACACGTCATGTTCTTTAACAAAATCAGTTTGAGTTTTGTTGTTGCTGACATATTTAACGCAATTCTCTTTAACATGACCATTGTGACCATAATAATTGCAAATCAAATATTCTGAAAGATTGACATACTTCCTTCTTCTGAAATCACGGTAAGAAGGAGTGGATTTTCACTTATCATGGTCACTACGACTATAACATTCATGTCCTAGACCCATCTTCATGTTATTGTTAGACTGTTCGGTAAGGAAGTTTAAGACTTTTTTACTTCCTTCCCATTTATCATGAACTTTTCGTGCATGTAGGAGCAATTCCTTCAAAGACTGAATATCTTTTTCACATAACGAATGGTCTACATTCGAGTCTTTGGAGGGATTTTTCTTTTTAAAGTTTTCACGAAAATCATTAAAGCGTTTGTTCAAGATAAATTTCTCCTCGTTATGTTGATTTTTGGCTTGGGAGAATTCAGCCTTTATATCTTTCAATTGGTGAGAAAGAAAAGAGTTTTCTTTCTTGTGATCAATGATAGCAACTTCCTTTGCCTTAGCTTCAGATTTTAAAAGCTCATTGACTTTCTTCAATTCTAAGGTTATAGCCTCATTAGCTATAACTTTGGCTTGAAGATGCTTAATGTTGAGCTTTAACTCTGAGATTATAGCTTCATTAGCTATAACTTTAGACTCAAGAGCTTCTTTCTCAACATTTATCATGTCTGAAGTTGTAGCTGAAGTTGCCATAACTTTAGACTTGAGCTTTTTAGCTTTGGCCTTTAGAAGTTGGTTTTCCTCAGCAATGTCAAGAATTTGTTCCTTAAGATCTTTTAATTCAAGACTCTGTTCATGACAGTGATCTAAGGTTTCTTCAAAATACTTAATTAAAGACTTCTTAGACAACTTCTTATTTTGCTTTTTAAGTTCAAGATGACTAACCTATTCATCATCTTCTGAATCTGGTTCTGAATCTGAACTGCCGACAAGACACATCTCGGATTCTTTCTCGTTATCACTGTCAGAAATTAGGTCAAGACTGACGTTGCTCAGACACAGGTTGGCGACTTCTTCTTCCTCTGACTCGTCGTCTTCTGTGTTGAGATCTCCCCTGCAATAAGCCATCATAACTTGCTTGAATTCCTTCTTGGTTTTGTCTCGTTGATTTTTGTCTTTGATTTTCTTCAATGTAGGGCAATCCTTAATCATATGATCATTGTACACACATTTGAAGCAACCACGACTTGAGAAAGACCCTTTTGACTCAATTGGCTTCTTATAAGATTTGTTAGTGTTATTGTTAAACGTTTTTCCTTGTGGTTTATTAAAGAATTTTTTCTTAAAACGTCTAGCAAATAACACTATTTCATCTTCAAGATCCGAATCTTGTTTTTCACTAGACTCGGCTTGTAGAGCCACTTTGTTACTATTACTATCGTTTGCCTCATCTTCATCAAGATTAATCTCGTTAGCCATTAGGGTTCCAAGTAGCTCTTGATAAGATAGGTTGGATAGATCTTTACATTCCTCAATTACCGTCACCTTAGGTCTCCATCGTTTAGACAAGCTTCTAAGGATCTTTCTGGAAATTTCCTCGGAGTCAAAAGTTTTACAAAGATTTTTCAATTCATTAATGATACTAGAGAAGCGAGTGGACATGTTATCAAGGGATTCATTATACTCCATAGCGAACAATTCGTATTTTCGCATTAACAATGCAATACGTTGCTTTTTGACAACATTCGTCCCCTCATAGGCTAACTCTAGACCATCCCATATTTCCTTGGCAGTTGAGCTAGATGAGAAACGGTCAAACTCAGTACCAATCATGCCGTTTTGCAACAGACTGATAGTTTTTGAATTTTTCTCAGCTTTCTTATGATCTGCCTCAACATAGTCCTCTTCTTTATTTTCGGTGGAAGTGCCAGTAATAGATCCAAGCATGATCTTATTAGGGCCATTCTTAATGCTTAGCCAGCACTCCCAGTCGTTACCCTTTATGTAATGGGTCATCATATTTTTCCATAAACTGTAGTTCTTCCCATTGAATACGGGACACTTCAGATGTTTGGAATCCATTAAAATAAAATAAAATTAAATGCAGCGGAAAATAAATAAATAAAAAGAAACAAAACGGATCAGACTCCTTGTTGTAAGGCAATCAAGAGCACGAGGCTCTGACACTAATTGTAGAGTCTATTGATCGAATACGAAAGAGGGGGGGAGGTGAATTGAGTATTAAAAACTAGCCCCACTTTTTCGATTTATATGATATGTAATTAATTATTTGACACATACTCTCTTTCTCTCACCAAACCATCGTCTTTCCTTCCCTCACTTGCACAACACATAACCATCGGCTTCCCAGTTAATCACCCTCAGTACCATAGATGCCACCAAACGATATCATATTAACAACAAAATTTTGCTAAGTTTATTAACAAAATTAAACGCGTATAACATCTTACTTCACTTAATCGATCAATACAAAAAAAAATATAGAATATGTTATTGACATTCATGGAGCTATGAAACCCTAGGAGAGAGAAAGTGTGATTTAGATGTATTCGGGGTTTTGGTTGAGCAAATAATTATGGAGGAGAATAAATCGTCAGATTGATAACTGGGGATGATTGTGATGGACATCCATTTCCATGACGACGTCACTAAATCCATCGCTGCATTCCTCTACGTTGATGGCCACAACCTTCATAACACTCTCAGATCTTGTCGACCGCTAATCTTGTGGTGGGTGGCGTCTTTATAACCGGAAGTAGAGTAGGAAGGCCATTGATGATCACTATTTATTTACATATTTTATGCTTCCTTTAGTTAGATATGACTCGATTTATTGTCTTTCCTTGCTTGTTTCTATGCTATTTTAGCTAGAATATCGATTCTGCCGCTTCTGTTATGTTTTAATGCAGATTAGATGCATTTGGAGCTTTCTGAGTTAGTATGGAGTATAGCGGAGTCAGATCATAGAAGGTTGGGCACGGGAATCGATAGAGGTGGAGAAGAAATGAAGAAAAACGAAGAAACAAGCCACCTGAAGGATGCTCGATCGAGCAACATCACTCTGCTCGATCGAGTCGTGCTGAAGGATGCTCGATCGAGCAACATCACCTTGCTCGATCGAGCAACATCACCTTGCTCGATCGAGCAACCTTGTGTTTGGCAGCTTTTGCATTTCCTAAATTAGTTTAACCTAGTTAATTAGATTGTTATTATAAAAGGAAAACTCGTCTTTCACAATTAGGGTACGCTTTAATATTAGAAACTCAAGTTTTGTTTGCTTTGCTACTGGATTGATTCATCAAGACTATTATTTTTAGTTCAAGCTTGTAATCTGTATTCTTTAATCTTCCTTTGTTATTCAATTAGTTACTTTTTAGTTCGTTAATCATTCTTTGTTACTCCTTTCATTATTGTTAGCCATGTTTACTTTATTTATTATCGTTGTTATTAATATCGTTATGAGTAGCTAAATTCTTTTCTAGGGTTGAAAGGGGATCTAGGATTGTTAGAAGGGATAGACTAATTAATTGAATAATTGCAATAGCATGGTTATCGTTTGATTATCGTTTTAAATCTAGTTGCTTAGTTACTGGGTAGGATTAATTAATTAGTCTCGCAAAGTAGGATTAACACCGACTGGGTTAAGACTAAGATAGGCTACGATAAATGAATAGAACTCGTTTAATGATAGCGATCGCATGTTAAATTGTAGATCTAAAGGGCATAATTGAATCGACCGATCTTGTGACCTTAGATAACTTTATTGCATGATAGTTGATTACACCCCTACCCCTGAATAATAATCCTAGTGAACCTGAGACCCTAGACTTTTAATCGTATTAATTTTCAACCTTTTATTGTTATTGTTTGCAATTAGTTTAGAAACATAAATCAAAAACCCACGAAATTGTTACTATAAGAGACGAACCTAGTTTAACAGATTAGATTACTACCGCCTCCCTGTGGATTCGATACCTTACTTACCGCTGACTATTAGTTAGTAGTGAATTAGGATTACTTTGATTAAGGTGACGCGACTTTACCCTTATAAGCCATGATAAGAGATATGAGAGGTTGGTGTTTGGCGTGGATTTGGTTGAAAGAATGAGGGTGGCAGTGACATTGTGTGGGAGGTGAGGGAGGCAATGATGGTATGAGTGGAGTTCTCCGTCACTACCAATAAAGTTTGTTGTGCTCTAGTTATTGTATGGTTAAATAAAATGTATGGTGAATGTTGACACATCAAATTTTAGGTTGGTTTTAATTCAAATGTGAAAATAATCATGTCCCCGAGTCTATTTTGAGAAGTTAGTACCTAAACAATCTATTGATCCCAAGGGGGGGGGGGGGGGGGGGGGGGGGGAATTGAGTATAAATAAAGTATGCGTACTTTTTCGATTGTATGTTTGAGCGTGTAAAGTTATAGTATTTTGAATTTATTAACTAAATTCAACCAACTAATAACTTTTAGTAAGTGAGTAAATAGCAAAATAGGTAGAACAAATAACGAGACAAGAGACAGAAGAGATTTTTGAAGTGGTTCAGTTTCACACGTTGAAACCTACGTCCACTATTTATCGATTAATAATTATAGTACCTTCCTACGGATTACAAAATTATCAACCCACTCGTACAACTAACTATAATTGTAACTCAAGGTTTGACTATCATCAAATACTCGACTCTTACGTTAATAAAGAAGTGTTTTTGTTTTTTCTAGATGTTCACACAATTGAACTTATAAGAAATAAATCCAGCACTATAATCCAATAAAGTTTCTTCAAAAGTAAAGTGCGAGTAAGGTACGGCTTTTCAAAAACATGTTTTG
>JAIUZE010012340.1:0-49250 GCA_022085475.1 Heliosperma pusillum | reverse complement strand
CGTCTTAAGGTGGATCATTGTGTTACCTAGAAAAGTATCCTTTACCGAAGATTGAAGATTGACAAGCCTAATTGAAGTGTATTTCTTCCTCATCTTTGAATTCTCTCGTCCTTATTGTATTATGCTCTCTTCCTTCTATCTAGGTGCTTCTTTCTCTTCCAACTGGTTTGCCTCTTGGAAATTACTCTTGATAGTTCCTCCATCATGCTCACATCGCCATCATTCTCTACACTCTTCTTCTTCCTCTTCTTCTTCTTCGTCTACAATCTCCATAACAATTACAGCTGCAAATCGACGAAAATAATGTAATAAGTAAATCGCGAGCCTTATATCATCAAGGAAATATCAATCGATCGTTATATCATCGATTTATGATCGATTTATGATTGAATTAACAAACCTATATGATTATGCTAAATTTTGATCGAAAATTTGAAATTAACTGGAAATTACCTGGAAATCTTCGTCTTTGATTGATTGAATGAATGATCAATTAACTAGATGAATGATCGAAAATTTTGATCGAAAATTTGAATGAATGATCAATTAACTAGATGAATGATCGAAAATTTTGATCGAAAATTTGAATGAATGATCGTATATAATGATGCAATTGATTGAATGATGCAATTAACAAACTTATATGATTGATTGAATTACCTAAATTTATGCATGAAGATATCAGTCTGTGATATTATGAAGATTTTATGAAGATATATTTTAACTTTTATGGCAGTTGAATTTGTTAGTTTTTTAGAGAGAGAGAGAGAGAGGTTAAGTATTTTGGGCTTTTTATTTTTTTAGAGAGAGAAATGATTTTGGGTCAAATGAAAAGTTAGGAATGACCCCAACAATTTTTCAGCCCAATGCATATTAGAAATAATTAGTCAGTCCAAGTTTAATGAATGAATTTGGTGAGGCTAGCCGCCTCGCCATAATTAGTTGCCTCAAGGGTTGAGATCACGCACGAGTAGTAAGGGTATTTTTGTTATTTACCATTTTTCTATATATAGCATATGTTCCAGTCTTCCTTCATAATTTTCCATTCATTTTCTCTCTCTACCCCCACTCTCTCTCCTCACGCTATCTTTTTAATTCCATCAGACAAGTTTCATGATTCAATATTCTCAAGCTACACAACATGATTGTATTCATCACTTATTATAATCTCAATAACAAGTATTAATTCATTCTCCTCTTTTTTTTGTTAGATCTATTTATTAATTTCGTTTTTCTTTTAATTCTAATTTTGTCAATTTTTTTATTTTTTAATAGTGATTATTATTATTGCGTTTTTCTTATGTGTTTGTTATTAATATATCTATGTTCTTATTATTCCAGTATATTATGATCTAGTTTTTATGTATTAACCTAATTTATCCTATTTCTATTTAGATTCATTATTGTTTAGTATTTTTTGTTAAATTTGAAAACTAATCAATTTTTCATTGAAGTATCATAACCTAAAAATTAGTGTGTCACTGCTTATATTATTTTTAGTTTTTATCTTCATGTTATCCTTTTATTTACTTTATTTTAAATTAGTATCATATGTTCTTCTAAAAAGTATCAAATGTTGTTCTATAAAGTATCACATTTGGAACTATATTATAATGCATTATATTTATCATGTTAGAACTTATTAAACTTAATCTCTTATGTAAACAACACTTCTCATAATGTTATTACATTTGTTCCTACTCTATAAAGTGAACAATCTGTTGATGTGCATGTTGTAAATCAAATTTCTTTCTTTGTAGTTGACGGAGGTTTTGAGAAGTGGATACGGAGTATAGTCGCTGAATATAAACATAAACTAGGTCTAGTTTTTGCTACATTACTTGTTGGTATTGAGATTTATGATGTGTATGCAGCAACGTGTGGATTTGAACCTTGATTTGAACTACTAAAAGATTTGATTGTGGTCATATAACGATAAATTGATTGTGTGCCACTGCAAAGGCTTTAGAAAAATTAAAAGAAAGGTTTGCCCTCTGTTGGTCAAGGAAAGGAGTTAATATTTAAGCCATATGATCTAAAGAAGATTAAGATCGCTCGATTATTTCTTCGTACAGCTCGTAGTAGATTTAGATTTTTTGAAGTAAGGTTTTGTCGTTGTTTAGTTTTATGAAGCCTATAATCACCTCATTTGTCCACTCAAGTATAATTAATTTCATAAACAAACAATCATTGGTCATTCTAAAGTTAACATATGCCCAATGAAGAATATGAAAATTTGTAGGGAATATGCTATAATTATGAGAATGTTGGAGCTTGTTTTATTAAATTTATGAGCAATTGAGGAATATCCTAAACAATATCACTGTCAGAATTACATTTTAATGCACTTTCTTTTCCCATTCTAGAGCATGCTAGATCACATCAATCAACGGATACTGACTGCAAGGTTAGTCATTTTCCTTACAACATTCATTTATGTTTCTTACTTTTTATACTTTTTGTGATTCCTTTTGTCATGATAAATATAGTAAGATGATGTTTTGCGCTTTGTTTTCCTTTTTTAGATTTATTCGCTTTCGGAAGGTTGCTTAAGAGTATGTGTGCGGGATGACGAAGTATATAGTTCATCATCAATTGAGCAAATCATATTTTTTTTATAATTCATTTATCTTATAAAGGAAATTCTTTATTCTTAGATATCGTTCCATGCGATTGTAAATTTGTATATATTCTTTTTCCATTTTTCAGTTGTCATAAAAATATCATCGTAACAATATTATAAATGTATAAAGATTTGCAATTTTATTATGTTATTGAATAAACAATATATGTTTTCTAACCGGAGGTAGAAATGGGTAAGATGTACATTGGTAGCAGGAATATACTCAATTTGGAGTGAGAGGAACCAACGGATTTTCAATAGCAAGAACAAGAGTGTGGATCTTGTGCTTTCTGAGATCAAATATGTTGTTACTACTAGAATGCGCACTTTCTTACAGGGTCTTGTATGTAATGATGTCTCCCCATTTTGATTGTATGTTTATTTACTAGTTTAGTGGGTCTTTACTTTGTAAGAAAAACATTTGTTCCCATTTAATGAGAATGAGCTGATTTCTTTCAAAGTAAAAAAAAAAAATATATATATATATATATATATATATATATATATATATATATATATATATATATATATATATGTTTTCTAACGTACTTCAGTTTTTGGTAGACAATATCACACGATTGTTTACACAATATCACAAGTTGTATTAAACAATATCACACCTAATTAGAAACAATATCACCTTCATGACACAATATCAATTGACTTGGTGAACTATATCACACTAACGGCTTGACAATATCACATATTTGGTAACCAATATATCACACTTCAGCCAAAAAAATGTCACATTGGAAAGGAAACTTGTAACCCTCCAACGTTTTGCTATTCAGACACAATATCACCACGAATGAGATAAAATAGCATTGCTTCTAAACAGTATCACAAAATACCATCAACAATATAATTAGTTAATCACAACTACATTCGATAACTGTCCTTCCAAAATAACATCAATCATTGGATATTCAATAAAAGTCTCTCATCATTCCCCTGCCCATCTTCGTTGCTATCATCGATGTTCATGTTACTAACATCATTAAATTCTTCATCTTCTTCTTTATCATCACAATCAAAATCATCGTCGTCGCTCAAAAGATCTCTGTCCAAACATCCTCCATATTTCTTGTTCAATTATGTGTAATGAACTTCAACATCTCAATCCAGATATCAAACGACGACATCCCTTGTTTTCTTTCTCCTTCCACAAAATACTAGTTGATCTGACAAAATTATGATGATTAAGTAGCACTAACCTTCATATTCAATATCACCACACACAAACAAATGTATTACAAGTTTTGTTCATTATCATATTGAACACGTATTTCGACATTACTTATTTAAGTGAACGTTAAGTATCAATTTCTCAACTACTTTGTTAAACAAATTCAATTTTATATTATGAAACCTTATTTTCACAATTATACTATCTTAAACTCTAATTTTCTAAAGTACCAGTAACCTTCGTATTCAATATCACCTTATGCAAACAAAAGTATCAGAAACATTGAAAAACAATATCACATTTTCAAAGATTGTTTATTCCTATCAAATTTCAGTATCATAACCAACATGTATATTATCATTACTCGTTAACTGAACACCTACAATCAACTTCTCAACTAATTTGTCAAACAAATTGAATTTTATAATATGGAACCCTAATTTTCACAAATAAACAATATCAAACCCTAATTTTGTTGATTAAACTAAAACAATATTTAATAAACAACTACAACTTCAAGAGTTGATATGAATTGAAGAACATATCGATTTAATTACCAAAAATTGTATGAAATCATATATGAGTAAAATATATAGAGATAAAAAGTAAGAAGATGGATATACCAAAAATCATTCCACAATATTTTCAATAAGTCGATATTGTTTAGATACTTCTAATTCACCATGAAAACACTACTTTCTAACAATATCAACATTCATAATAATTGTAATAATCCAGAAACTCAACTAAAATTGCATAAAAATAAATACAAACATCAAAATAGAACTTACCACAACGATTTTGGAGAGAAATTAACTCAGACTATACAATTTAGTTGTAAAGTAGTTGAAATCGAGTTCAAATATTACGATTTCAGCGACTTTTTAGCAAGATTTTAGCAGTATTTTGATTGTTGATGGTTCAGTTCAAACTTCATGAGAGAGAAAAAAGGAAACGTGGGAAATAAGCTTGTTTTGTTAGCTTTCTTTAGGCACCTACATGTCATCACCTTAGTCCTCTATTTTATTTAGATCGACGTTAGTTATTTGGACTCATGGACTCAAATATATAGGTGGACTCACCGAATCCCACCTCTCTATATATATGTTATATTTGTATTGCAAATATATTTATATATATGTTATATATGTATATTATATATATATATATATATGTGTGTGTGTGTGTTGTATATGTATTTCAAATATATTGCATTTCATTTTCAATTTCATTTTCATTGATAATATATTTAGAAATATATATGTAAACATGTATATAAATGATTGTAATTCATTATGTAATTTATTATGTAATTTATAAATATTGAAGGTGATCTATTTTAATTGAAGGCTGTAAATGAATATATGTGGTAGTGCAAAATGAAGCAGTGTTATAATTAATTAATTGCAACTATAGAGGTGGGCCTTAATTTAAGGAATAGAAATTATGCTTTTTGACCAGTTGACTTTTAACCCCATGCTGACACGTGAGCTCTGTGGTTGTTGTTTTAATAAGTAAGGATTGGACACATTAAATTGTTTTTCAGAGAAAATTATAATATGTTGAAGATAACGATTTTAAATCTCTGGCTACAGCTGTGCATCTACACGGGTTCAAAGACTAAGTTAGTAAATTGTGAAATAGTCTTCCACTAAAAAAAGAGACTTACATCTTTTCAAAATATTTGAACCTTAATAAAAGGTAAAAATGGGCAATAAAATGAATGTAGTAATAATAACCTCCCAAATTATTATGGACAAACTTGGTAGAATATAAAAAGTTTAAGCCAATTAATGTAGCTATTTAAAGTTCTTGTGATAACATTTATACAAGTACTATATATGAATGTGAATCACATGAATAATACAAGCATTATGATTATCCTATCTTGGATAGAATGACCATAAGTTTTTACGTATTAATCTAATTGTTCTATAAATAGTCAGCTACATAGAGACATCAACCATTCGTACTACATTGCAAAATTGAAAAGAGTAAGTATACACAAATAAAATAGTGAGGAGAAAATGGTAAAGAAAAAAGTCACACTAAAATGGATTGAAAATGAGCGCGCAAGAAAATCTTGTTATAAAAGGAGAATTGAAGCTTTAAGTAAAAAATTCAACGAGCTATGTATATTATGCGATATTAGGAGTTGCATGATTACATATAGTTCTGATTTTAAGGAGCCTATCATATGGCCATCAAGTGAGGAAGTAAGAGAACTATATGCTAGATTTGAGTCAGTTTCAAAGTTCGAACACATGAAAAAAATGTTGAGCAACGACCAATTTATACAAAATAGAATAGAAAAATTAATCGAGGAAGTTTCAAAACAAGAGTCAAAAAACAAAACCATGGAGGCTTGTATCCTTTTACACAAAATACTTAATGGAAAAGGAATGGAAGAAGTGAAGGGTTTGAAAGATGTGGAGCTTTTGAAGTGGTACTCCCAAGAAAAGATCCAAGAAGTGGAACATTATAATCAATGCTTTCCACCACTATCTTGAGTATGGTCCAAAGAATCTTAATAAATAGACTTCATACTTACAAAAATCCTACTAAAAATATAGTGATTACAGTTAGAGTTTGTATACGATAGATTATATGTTTGGATTTTCTTCAATTTATAACTGTCGTAACATTTACTTTCTTTCAAAAGTAAAAGTTTGGAGGTTTGGATTATCGCTCCTTTTTTAGGGGTCCCAAATTATGTTGCATGCTTTATTCATTTAATCGTTGTTCTTAGTTAAATGATTTTATTTCTTCTTTATAGATGTATTTTTCTCTTGATTAATGAGGAACATTATGGTTTGACAATACTTTGATTACTTTCCAATATTATGACACTTTCCTTATTAATTCTTAACTAGTTTTATGTCCTGTGAAAAATCACGGGATTTCACAAATAAGGTTTGTCAGATCCATATATTTGGCTAGCGTATAGTTATTATTTTATGTTTTCTCGTTCAAATGAAAGTGGAGTTTGCTTTAAGTACATAATAGATGAAAGTAATTGATAATTCCTTTTTCATGAAGATTCTAAAATCGATGTAAAATTGTTCCAAAGCATTTTTAAAAATTATAAAATCGATCACAATGTTCTCCTATAGTAGGAACTGAACCGTATGAGATTGTTTTTAAAATTTTGAAAAAAAAAAAGTTGTATTCAAATTTAAAAGGAAAATGGGAATATAATATCCTAACAAACAACATTTTTTTCTCCCCAAACAAAGAAAATGGTTTCTCCATATTTCTCTAAAATATTTGCATCCAAAGACGAAAGTAAACAACTTTTAAAATAACTTGCAAACTAAATACAATTAGTACGTAGTAATATATTGAAATACAACTTATTTGAAGTTTGTTTATGAATGAATTTTAATTTGCGATTAACTATTATCCATCAATTGGCTTTTGTGTTGTGGAATAGATATTGTTATTCTATTCTCTACATTATAACAAGACTAGTTTCAAACCCGAGCAAAAAATGCACGGGTCGTAATTAACAATACACGTTATTATTGAATATAAAAGTATATAAATGATCATAATTATCCTCAACTTTTGTTTATTGTCATCGTAAAATAAACAACAATGCGAATATGTATTTGACAAATATAAGTATATATATATATATATATATATATATATATATATATATATATATATATATATATAGAGGTAAGATCCGGTGCAAACGAACACTCGGTGTAAAAAGTGGAAATGTACTACAATCATATAATTAAAACCCATAAACAGAAGGTACAAGGCCCAACACAGTACGTAAAAGTCATTATCCCCTTTTGACAAATTCCCTACACATTTGACTATAAACAACACAACACATCCTGACCACCTTGCTTGAGCACGCACCATCGCCTTCGGCGTCACCAACCGACACCATAGTCGTGGAAATCACCGGCAACACCTCACACTTACCCCAAACAGTTACAACATCACCACCTCATCACCTGCCATCACCGCCTACCCCATTTACCATCGGTCACTGTCATCGGCGACGATCACAAACCCAACAACCTCTTCCCATTTCCTAACTCTTTCACGCATTTATATATTGATGTACCTCAACCCAAATTTACTGTACCTATTAACCAATTTTGTGTATATATGTTAAGATACACTATAATAGTGGCTAGATACATCAAAGATTACAGTAGATACATTGATATGAGTTGACTTTTATGGGGTGGTAAGGTAGAAGAAGGGGCGGCGAGAGTCGCCACCGGAGATTTGTAGATATGTCCAACGAATAATAGGGCGGAGAGAGATTGAGAAGAAACAAGTTTGAGGAACTCAAGGATGGTAGATATAATAAGGTGAATTAATATATGCGAATCTGGGTTTAATAATCTAGAATTTTAGGGGTTTCTGGGCTCAATGGTGTCGTCGTAGTTGTGCTGGCATAGGGGACGCTCGATGGTCTTCGCCGTCACCGACGACGACATCAGATTAGTGGTGAAGGGGGAGATAAGCGGTTTTTTTGGGTTTGAAGAAGGTGGGGAGTTGGCGTCTGTGGTGATGTTGTTGTTTGCCGGCGGGTGGTGCCAGTCGGAATGTCTTCATGGTGGTGGTTGCCGGCGACTGTTGGTGGTTGTGGATGGAGATGAAGGACATTTGGGTTTGGGCCTTTGGGGTAGTGGTACGTTAATAATAGGATTAGTAATGTCAGTGGCTTTTCTTTTTATTGAAAAAGCATAGTGTTAGTATTTGAAGTAAGTCGTTTCCACTTTTTGCACCGAGTGGTCGTTTCCACCGGATCCTAAATCTATATATATATATATATATATATATATATATATATATATATAGAGCAAAGATCAATTGAGTCCACCCTCTTCCTTAGAGTCCTTGAGTCCTATTTTGGACCATTGGATGAAGGAAGATGGATGGGTGAGATTGGTGCTCCCAAAAGAAGATTAATGGACTAATTTTCCACTCTCTCTCTTTTTTTTTAATTAACCACTAATCCAACCCTAATACACTATATAAAATTTTCCACCCAACAACTTCTCTCTCATCACACCATAATATCATTACCTCTCCACTCTCTACATTCCAAATAAATCAAAATCCCAAATAAATCCATCCTCCTCACTTCTTCTCACTCACCCACCGGCCACCACCCACCACCTCCCACCCACCCACCACCACCACTAAAAATATCAATCCACCACTCACTAACACCCACCACCATCACCTACTTCCGCCGCCCACCCTCCGATCATCAGACCCACCATCCGACACCTTTTTTTTTCTTTTTTTTTTTCAGATCTAATCTCACCAACAATCATTACGACGCCTCCCTTTCCTCCGTCCGTCTCTTGTGCCGCCTCCTCCTCTCTTTTCTTTTTCTTCGTGTTTTTTTTCTTCTTTTTTTTCAGATCTGGTTGGTGTTGGGTGTTTGTTGTTGGTTTTTTTTGTCAAATCTGGGCCGTGGGTAGTCGGGGGACTTCTAGTGTGGTGGAGGTAGTTTGTGGGTTGGTGAGGGCGAGTGGAGCTGGTGATGGTCGGGGTGGGGTTTGGACTGGTGAGGGTCGGATGTCGGGTGTCGGGTGTCGGGGCTCGGGGTTGGGGTTGGGGCAAATGAGGCTGGTAAGGTGTCGTGGGGTCGTGGGGTCGTGGTTTGGGCTGTCGTGGTGGTTGGAGGTGTCGTGGGTGTGTCGTGATGGTTAGGGTGGTCAGATCTGGTTGGGTCTTGGGAAGTGGCGGTGGTGGAGGGGCTGTCAAGGGTGGTGGGGTCGTGGGTGGAGGTTGGTGGTGCTGTCAATGTGGTTTATTGTGTTACTTTTTTTTTTTCTGTTTTGTTTTGTTTGTTTGGTTTTTTTTTTTTTTTTTTTCAGATTTGAAAAAATGTGTCAAATCTATAAAAGTAACACATATTCTGTATTAAAGTCACATATATCTTCTATTAAAATAACACACATTATTTATTAAAGTCACATGTATTTTCTATTAAAGTAACACACATTATTTATTAAAGTCACATGTATTTTCTATTAAAATAACACACATTATTTATTAAAGTAACACACATTCTCTATTAAAGTAACACATTCTAGATCTGGAAAAAAAGTGTCAAGTAATAATGATTTCTATTAAAGTAACACAAATTCTCTGTTAAAGTTACACATTTTATTTATTAAAGTCACATATATCGTCTATTAAACTTACACATTTTATTTATTAAAGTCACATATATCGTCTATTAAAGTTATACATTTTATTTATTAAAGTTACACATTTTATTTATTAAAGTAACACACAGTATTTATTAAAGTAACACTATTAAAGTAACATAAAATGACCTTAAAAGTTACACTTGTTGATGTTTATTAAACTCACCGTCTAGTAAAGTTACACATTTTATTTATTAAAGTCACATATATCTTGTATTAAAGTAACACACATTATTTATTAAAGTAACACAAAATGACCTTAAATGTTGCACTTGTTGATGTCAGATCTGTTTCTTTTTTTAGTTTTTACTCTTGTTTTCAATTTTTTTTTGTAGATCTACCTTTTTATAGATCTACCTTGCTTTTTACATAGTTTTTACTATAGTTACTTTCATAGAGGACTAAAGTTACACTCATTGAGTAATACAGTTACACTCATAGAGGACTACAGTTACACTCATAGAGGACTACAGTTACATTCATAGAGGACTAAAGTAACACTCATATATTTGTAGTAAATTACGTAGATTCAACATGTAATAAAATTCAAAAAATTCCACTCAAAATGACCTAAAATTACTAAAGTTACACTCGTCAAATATTAGAGTTACACTCGTAAATCATCAAAGTTACACTTGTAAAATGTTAAAATTATATAAATTCAAATTTTTATGTACAAAACCGTCTTAAAAAAAATTAAAGTTCCACTCCTAAAATGTTAGAATTATACTCGTAAAATGTAAAAAATTATATAAATTTAAATTTATAAGTAATAAACCGTCTTAAAAAAATATTAAAGTTACACTCGAAAATCATCCAAGTTACCCTCGTAAAATGTCAAAATTATATAAATTCAAATTTTTATACAAAACCGTCTAAAAAATATTAAAGTTACACTCGAAAATCAGCAAAGTTACACTCGTAGAATGTTAAAAGTATATATATTCAAATTATTATATCAAAACCGTCTTTAAAATTTAAATTTACGCTCGAAAATATTAGAGTTACACTCGAAAAGTATTAAAGTTACACTCGTAAGGTGTTAAAATTGTTTAAATTCAAATTTTTGTATACAAACCGCCTTAAAAACTTAAAGTTACACTCTAAAACATTAGAGTTACACTTGCAAGCATCAAAGTTACACTCATAAATCTCAGCAGCTAAAAAGTGCTCAAAAGTGCTTAAAAGTGTTTAAAAAGTGATTTAAGTATAAGCTAGATAGAGAAAGTTAATTAATTAGTGCATAGGTAATTAATTAGTGATAAGTGTATTTTTTAATCTCCCAAATCTTAGCCATCCATCTCCCTCATCCAATGTCTAGGATGAGGACTCAAGGACTCTAAGAAAATGGTGGACTCAATTGAACTAAGCTCTATATATATATATATATATATATAGAGAGAGAGAGAGAGAGAGAGAGAGAGAGAGAGAAAGGATCATGTGAGTCCTCTTAGAAAAGTTGAGTCGATAAGTCTACTTATAGGCCCTTGGATCTTGGGGATGGATGGCTGAGATTGGTGCTCCCAAAAAAGGATTAATGGGCTAATTTTCCACTCTTTCTCCTCTTTACTAAATAACCACTAATTAAACTACTAATCCTCCCTTCCTCTCATTCATTTCCCACACAATTCATTCATTCAAAACATTTTTCCTTCTCTCTAAATTTTCCACCTCCTGCTCTCTAAAACTCCTTCCCTCACTTTCTCTCTTTCACTTCTCCGGCCACCACGAAAAAAAAAAAAAACTAGAAATACGGTCCCTCCAACTGCACGGCATACCACCTCTACCAAACTTCTTTCACCACCAACCACCACCACTAAAGCTAACAAAAAAATACTAGATCTGAAAAACACACCACAAAAAACTAGATCTACTACCAACAAACCTTCCACTGCCGCCACCACCAGCCACCAGATCTGCTCCGTCTGCCGCCGTACTCCCCTCCTCTCTTCCGTTCGCGATATCCCTCTCTCGTCCAGTCCTCCGTGCTCCCTCCTTCCCCCTGTTCTTCCCTTTTTTTTTTCTTTTTCTGGTTGTTTGTTGTTGGGTGGTGTTGGAGATGGGTCGTTGGTGGTGGGTTGTGGTGGTTGAAGGAATGGTGTTGGTGGTGGCAGCCCCTCCCTCTCCTTTCTCGTTTTTTTTTCGAATCTGGTGGTTAGTAGTGAGGTTGTGGTGGGCAGAGGGTGCGAAGGGAGGGTTGTCGTTGGTGGAGCTGGGTGGGGGAGTGGTTGTCGGTAGGGGTGGGAAGTGGGTATTTTTTTTCTTATTTTTTAGAACTATTTTTTATTTTTTCAGATTTACTTTTAACTATTATTTTTTGTGTTAAAGATATTTGTCCTACTTTCATTTGTCATCTTATTTTTATTTTGATTTTAGTATGATTGATGGTGTTTTATGACTGAAGTTACACTATTTTGGACATAAGTTACACTCGGAATGACTAAATTTAACATGTCTTAAAATTACAATACTAAGAAATTAAGTTACACTTTTAAGGACTGAAGTTACACTTTTAAGGGCTGAAGTTACACTATTGAAAAAAAAACACTACCACGACTTCACTCCACCACCCATGGCCCAGATCTGGAAAAAATCCTGACAACAACCACCAAACACCAACCCAAGCACTAGATCTGAAAAAAAAAAGGATAGAAGAATGGGTGGTGGAGGCGGCGGTAGTGAGGGACGACGAGGGTGAATGTGGTCGAAGGAGCGGGACGAGGGAGGAGGGCAGTCAAAGGTTTACGAGGGAAGTTGACGGCAGAGGGCGGTCGTGGAAGGAGGCAGCAAGGGCGGCCGAGCGAGGATGACCATGGAGGAGGCCGAGGAGAAGGAGCCAGGTGGAGGACAGGACGGCCGAGAAAGACCGGTCTCAGCGGCCGCCATGGTGGCAGTGGAAGGTGGCGGTTGACGGTGGGGGGCGTTGTAGAGAGATGGAGGAAGCGAGAGAAGTGAGTGAATAGGTTTTGAAAGAGTAGTTAGGGCTTGGGTGGGTTTGAAAGGTTTTATATCTGCTTTTTTTTAGTTTTAATCTTGATCCTTTATTTGTGAGATTTAATGGTCAATAATAGAACTTTTGGACTCATCTAAGAAAGGTGGACTTATGTGATCCTATATATAAATATACATATTTGAGTCCACCTAAATATTTGAGTCCGTGAGTCCAACTAAACAATATCACATATTACACAAAACAATATCACTGGTTATACTAAACAGTATCACGAAAACAAATAGCACAAAAGTGTTAAAAATATTTTATGTCATACTACTCGCCGTGGACGACGACCACCCACCCACCCACCAATACACCTAGATGACACAAGCAAACAATTATCCGGCATCGTCGTCACCCATTCTTTATCCCATGTTTTCTTTTCAATCTCCATATTCCTCCACCCATACACATTACTCCTACTAAGAGCTCACACCACCTCAATCACAACAAAATTTGTCACTGTCATCGTTAATTTGGAGCCTCGTTGTCGGTTATGAAGAAAAATGCATGAGGCAAAGATGCTTAGTAGAGAGGAAATATGATAAAAGAAGTTATATACAATAAACTTCGGTGAAACACCCATAATAGTGATTTTCCAGCATGAAAGAGCGAGAAAATTATGGTGTTTGTCGGAGCTTCGGTATTAGCATCAATTGGTGTGAAAAAAAGTATGAGAAAAAAAGTTAGTATTAGTGCGCGAAAAAGTGGTTCAGTGGTGTGATATTGTCTAGTATATCCCGTGATATTGTTTACTATAACTTGTAATATTGTATCCTCGACTCACGGACTCAAAAAGATAGGGTGGACTCATATGATCCTAATTTTATATATATATATATATATATATATATATATATATATATAGAGAGAGAGAGAGAGAGTCAGGTTCAGGTAAGTCCCTTTATTTAGGTGAGTCCCTAAGTCCTAATCTAAGCCATTAGATTTTACAAGGGATGGAGGGATGAGATTAGAAGCATTAATACACTCACCTTCTACTAACTAAGGCTAATTTGAATTTCTGAAATTTTAGAACAAGTTCTTATCACTGTATCTTAAATTTATTTAACTTTAGTTTTTTACGAATGTAACTTTAGCCTTTTAAGGTGTAACTTGATACTAATTTAGTCATTTTCAAGTCTAACTTCAGCCTTTAATGGTGTAACTTTTTGGTAATGTAGTTCATTTTATATATTAAATTTGATTTATGTAATTTTAAGAAAATTTTATGTAACTTTGGTATGTTAAAGTGCAACTCGAATATTTTACGAGCGTAACTTTAGTCATTTAAGGCTATTTTGTATATAAAAAATTGAAATTATGTAACATAAGGTAATTTTGAATATATAAATTTGATTCTATGCCATTTTATGTATCTTTAGTACAAATTTATGTAACTTTAATAAAACATTATGTAACTTTAGTCAAATGTTTTGTAACTTTAGTCAAATGTTATGTAACTTTTAGCCAAATTTTATGTATTTTTAGTCCTTTTATCGTGTAACATTAGTCCAAGATGATGTAACTTTAGTCCAAGATGATGTAACTTTAGTCAACACCTACAATGACAAGACCACCAACAGGCCACCACCACCTACCACCTACCTACGACCCCACCAAACCGCCAGCCCCAACTCCACCAAACCCCCACCAAACCGCCAACCCCTATCCCCAGCACACCATCCGACACCCTCATCTCTAAACCACCATCACCACAAACATAGACCACCATAAAAAGAATAGAGAGAGGAGGAGGGAGGTGGAGCGACGTGGTGGAGGTAATGGCGATAGAGGGGGCAGGTGGGGAGGGAGGCGACAGAGGGGGAAGGTGGGGAGGGAAGGAGGCGACAGAGGGGGAAGATGGGGAGGGAGGCGACGAGGGGGAAGGATGTGGGAGGAGGAGGTGGAAAGGAGGGAGGTCGTCGGGAGGAGGCCGGCGAGGAAGTGACGGCGAGAGGAGGTGCTGCAGCAGTGGCGTGTTGGCGGCGCATGAGAAGGAAGGGCAGAAGCAGACAACGTGATGAGGGGCGGCAGCAGTGACGATGTGGTAGGTGGGGTGTTGGCGGCGTAGGAGAAGGAGGGGCGGTTGAGTGTTGGCGGCGTGGGTAGGTGGCTGAAGTTGGTGAATGGTTCTTTGAGAGAGAATAGGGTAGAGAGAATGGTAGGTTTTCTGTAATGATTAGGGTTTGGGTGAGATTGAGAGCTTTTATATTACCCTTTTATTTTTTGTTTTAATCTCTACCATTCATTTGTTTGATCTAATGGTTCACATTTGGAGTCATGGACTCACCTAGATAAGGTGGACTTATGTGATCCCATTTATATATATATATATAGAAGAGATCATGTAAGTCCAGCTTCAATTTTTGAGTCCTTGAGTCCTCATCTAAGCCTTTGTTTCAAGAAGTTGAGTGGCTAGGATTAAAACAAAATGGAAGGCCAAGATTGTGAGACACACACAATCCATACACATTCAAACCCTAGTACAAATACCCTTCCTTTGATCCATTTCTCTCATTTTCAAATCCAACCACTCTCTATCTACCTCCCTTCTCTCTCATATTTCCTCTAAAATAAAACCCAAAAAAAAAACTACATAATCCACCGGCAACACTCCACCGCCACTTCCACCGGTGTCCTCCACTACCACCACTACCGTCCCTCCCTCCTCCCCTCCCGCCGACCAGACACCACCCGCCGCCTCACCCCCACCGCCACCCGCCACCTCACCCCACCGCCACCCTCTCCTCCTTTCTACCACCTACACTTTCCGGCCTCCTACGCCTCTCCGTCCCTCTCACACCAGACCACTAACAACCACCACCACCACGCACTAACAACTAGATCTGAAAAAAAAAGCCCCTGCCACGTTCCTCACGCGCCCCTGCCACCGCCCTGCCGCCTCTGTGCGGCCTTCCCTGCGCCTCCTATGTGCCGTCTCTCACATTAAACCACCAACCAACAACAAAAACCTTCCAACCATCACTAAGAACAACCCCACATAAAGAAAAAAACTACAAAACCCAAC
Organism: Heliosperma pusillum; assembly: GCA_022085475.1. Taxonomy (NCBI): domain Eukaryota; kingdom Viridiplantae; phylum Streptophyta; class Magnoliopsida; order Caryophyllales; family Caryophyllaceae; genus Heliosperma; species Heliosperma pusillum. The sequence goes on along the minus strand of JAIUZE010012340.1, from coordinate 33,218 downwards.
AACCACCCCCATAATTCAGATTTGAAAAAATTAGAAAAAAAAACTGTGACAACCCTCGCGAATGCAGAAATAAAACATACAAGCATGTGATTTAATAAGCGGAAATCCGGTATTTTAAAAACCTTTATACATGCAAGATAAGTATACGAGGAGTGTCAAATTACAAACCGAATACAAAATACTATAATATAAGAGACGTAGTCTCTCAAAAGGTTAACAATGTTAAAGTGATTAGCAATCTAGCTAATTAACGACTAGAGGTGAATCTTCCAGGGACAACGCCCGCTAGCTCACACCCGAACCCAAAATATCATAAGCAAAAAGCCATCCAAATCAAGCAACCTGTTCATCCATAAAAAACATGAACGCCACAGTCAGTGGGGAGTAACTCCGGGTTCTCCCAGCCATATCACATTAAACGTACATAAAAGGAAATACAAAAGTAAAAGCATGCGTATATATATATACATGTGAAATACGATAAGAAATAGATAGGCAATTCTATATATATGATAAGAGCATATGTAATACAAATCCGAATCCATCATGTTATACAAAGACTCGGGGAAGACACTCTTAGGCAACCGAATACGCTCACTAGGGCTTACATCTCACCGTTAGCGGTATAAGTTTGATAAGATTGAGACTCGACAAACAAACCATGCCAAGTCATGCAATGATCATGAATAATCAATCATGTAATCACGCATCCAAACACAACAACACAAAGACGACATCTCTCACGGTAAATGAAACGCACTAGCACCGTGTACATGGCAAGTATGATTAAAAGGCATCCACGGGATATAACATTTCCCTGAACGCATACACGATGCTACATTTCGTATATGTAGACTAATTTCCTCCTGGTAGCACGACGATAATAATACGGTCCTAGTCTAAACCTAGCCAGATTCTCGGAATCACATTTTCCTATTCGACATGCGATAACATTTCGCATCCAAGACTCGGTCAATCATAGACGCCGAGTACCCCAAATTCGGTAGAACAATTCACGAAAGAGGCGGAAAATAGCACAAGCCTCATAACAAGCGGTACGCTACATGCAAATAACACCACCTCGCAAGTACACAACATTTGACGGCCGGGTCGATCAACGCAATGCGTTCGCCTCCCAACAACGTCGTCGTATGCCCACTAACACATGCAATTATGCAGTAGGATACATCCCCGTTCCGACATTCCAGCCTTACGAACGTGGAGGTAGCCAAGGGAATGAGAGTACAAAGCAAAAGACAAAATAGTGCTCAAACCGTATCATTTTAAAAAACCGACTTAAAGTGGGACATATCAAAAACCGTCACAAAACATGTGATACAAGCGAATGAAATATCATATATTCAAAACATTAATATTATAAGTCACTACATAAAATTTTACGATAAACGAACCATGCGAACTATTATAAATTACGAGTTTTAAAAATTATAAGAAAAAATATACAGCCGCGTTGCCGGCCGGTCAGTGGACCGGCGGCCGGTACCCCCGGCTCGCGCATCAAGCATAATCCAAAAATCACAAAGAAAGTGCAGAGTGTTCCAGGCCGGGCATCCGGCCAGGACCATCACTACTCACAAAAATCCATTTTTCCTACTGATGTGTTCCCATCCGGTGGGCAGACCGGCGGCCGGTCACCCGGCTGGGAACCCCAGTCTACCCGAGAACTTCAATTCAAATTCTATAAATTCCAATTCTCATAATTTACTTCTATCAATTATCAACACTCAATAATCATCATCAACAATCATCAACTAACAACATTCATCATCAATAACATGAATCCTAAGCTTTCTAATCGTATTCTAAATACGAATTCTAACATAAAAAGCATGTAAAACACGTAAATCATATCGAGTAACCCTTCACCGTTACCTTTATACGTCTTCACTCCGCGTCAAGGTCCTCTTCAATTAGGAAATAGTCTTTGTCGGGATCTTGAAGGTCACCACCTACAAATAGTTAATAAAAGATGAATTTACTTCACCTTGAGAAAGACGGAAAGTTTGAAAAGCGAGAAAGACGGTAATTTTATTATCAATACGGATAGAGGATACTAAGAGAAGAAGAATAAGATGAACTTACGTGAATTTGAGCGAGAAACGAATGAGATATGACGATTCAAAGATTGGATCAAAATGGAGGGAAGGGTTTTGAGATTTCTTAAGGAAGAAGAAATGTGTTGTGTTTGTGTGAATGAAAATAGGTTAAGGGGAGTATGAGGGAGTATGAGGAAAAAGTCAACAAAAGTCAATGACGGCTTAAGACGGGTTTTACTTGAAAACTCGCGGAAATTCCAAATACGAACTCGGAAATTCTAAATTCGACTCGGAACATTAAATTCTAAAATAAAACTAAAATAAGCTGAAAAGTATCCGTAAAATATTTTCATTATAAAAATAGGGTACATTTACGGGTGTTACAATCACCCCACCTTTTAAAAAGTTTCGCCCTCGAAACTTGAGGGAAAGAAAAATACCTTACTCGAAGAGACTCGGATATTTACTACGCATAGAAGCTTCAGTTTTCCAAGTCTCTTCTTCGACATTAGCACATCTCCACAACATTTTCACCAAAGGAACCACCTTACTTCTCAACTTCTTATCCTTGCGATCTAGGATACGAATCGACTTCTCTTCAAAGGATAAATTCGGTTCAAGCTCGGGCATTTCAACTTGAAAGACATGGCTTGGATCACTAACATACTTTCTTAATTGAGAAACATGGAATACATTATGAACCTTAGCCAAATTCGGGGGCAAATCCAATTTATAAGCAACGGCACCAATCCTTTTCACAATATCAAAGGGTCCAATGTATTTCGGGCTCAATTTACCCTTAACACCAAACCGTTTCACACCCTTCATTGGTGATACTTTCAAGAACACTTTATCTCCAACTTCAAACTCTAACGGCCTTCTTCGGATATCGGCATAAGACTTTTGACGGTCTTGAGCGGCTTTCATTCTATCACGAATGACCTTCCCATTATCAATGGTTTCAACAAGAACATTGGGGCCTAAGTCACGAACATCACTCAATTGATTCCAACATATAGGACTCCGACATTTCCTTCCATAAAGAGCTTCATAAGGAGCCATCTTGATAGATGCATGATAACTGTTGTTGTAAGAAAACTCCACCAACGGTAGACTCTTTTCCCAACTAGATTGGAAGTCAAGAGCACAAGCCCTAAGAAAGTCTTCTAAAGTGTGAATAGTCATCTCAGTCTGACCATCCGAAGCGGCATGAAAAGCGGTACTCATCAACAACTTACTACCCATGGCTTCTTGCAAAGCTTTCCAAAATCTCGAACAGAATCTCGGATCTCGGTCGGATATAATCTCCTTAGGAACTCCATGATATCTAACAATTTCATCAATATAGGCTTTCGCTAGACGATCCAAACTCCAAGTTTCTTTGATCGGAATAAATCTAGCACACTTGGTCAAATGATCAACAACAACCCAAACGACATCTTTACCTCCAACGGTCCTCGGCAAAGCCATAACAAAATCCATAGAAATAGATTCCCACTTCCATAGCGGAATATCCAAAGGTTGTAGCAATCCACCGGGCCTCTTGTGTTCAATCTTCACTTGTTGGCAAGTAAGACATCTTCCAACATAAGATACAACATCACCCTTCAAGTTCGGCTACCAAAATTGTAGCTTCAAATCTTTGTACATCTTATCACCACCGGGGTGAATAGAATAAGGGGAAAGGTGAGCTTCATCAAGAACTCGCTTCCTCAAATCAAGAGCATTAGGAACAAATAAGCGGCCATGGAAACGAAGAACACCTTCATCATCAAACTTGAAATCTTTAGCTTTACCTTCAAGATTTTGGCTTGGATAGACTTGTAGGTAAGATCGTCAACTTGGCTTTCGCGGATCTCAGGGAAAAAAACATGTTCAGCAGTCATAGCACCAACATGAACAAATCCACGCTCCACGAATTCCAACTTCAATCTTCTAAACTCGGCACAAAGATCATCGGGTAATACCCGCATAACATTCAATGCATGAGAAACTTTCCTACTAAGAGCATCGGCAACAACATTAGCCTTCCCTTCATGGTACAACAACTCAAAATCATAATCATTCGCCAATTCCAACCATCTTCTTTGTCTCATATTCAACTCTTTTTGAGTAAATATGTACTTCAAACTTTTGTGATCGGTGAATATACGACAATGAACTCCAATAAGGTAATGTCTCCACACTTTCAAAGCATGAACAACAGCGGCCAATTCCAAATCATGAGTAGGATAGTTCACTTCATGAACTCTCAACTGCCTCGAAGCATACTTCATCACTTTCCTACTTTTCATAAGAACACAACCCAATCCCATTTTAGAAGCATCACAATAGACGTCAAAGTCTACTCCATCTTCAGGCAAAGTCAACACCGGAGCGGTAGTTAACCTCTTCTTTAACTCTTGAAACGCTGCTTCACAAGCTTCATTCCATAGGAACTTGGTTTCCTTTTTCAATAGCTGAGTCATCGGTCTAGCAAGCTTAGAGAAATCCTTGACAAATCTTCGGTAATAACCAGCTAAACCAAGAAAACTTTGAATCTCTCTAATATCAGTCGGACTCTTCCAATCAACAACGGCCTCAATTTTCGAAGGATCCACCATGACACCTTCTTTAGAAATCACTTGCCCAAGAAAGGACACTTTAGGTAACCAAAATTCACATTTGGAGAATTTCGCATACCACTTCTGACGACGAAGAACACTCAAAATAATCCTCAAATGAATAGCATGCTCTTCTTCGGACTTGGAGAAAATAAGAATATCGTCAATGAACACCACCACACACTTGTCAAGATACTCACTAAATGTGCGGTTCATTTGGTCCATGAAAATAGCGGGAGCATTCGTCAATCCGAATGGCATCACCTTGAACTCATAATGACCATACCTTGTACTAAAAGCAGTCTTTGGAATATCAACATCACGAACGGGAATTTGATGATAACCGGATCTCAAATCAATCTTGGAAAATGTAGAAGCACCCTTTAGTTGATCAAACAAATCCTCAATTCTTGGTAAAGGATACCTATTCTTGATTGTAATCCGATTCAATTCACGATAATCAATACAAAGCCGCATAGAACCATCTTTCTTCTTTACAAAGAGAACGGGAGCACCCCAAGGCGAGGCACTTGGTTGAATAAAACCCTTTTGAATCATATCATCTAGCTGCTTCCTTAACTCTTTCAATTCGGTCGGAGCCATACGGTAAGGAGCTTTGGCTATTGGTCCAGAACCACGTACAAGATCAATAGAGAACTCAACATCACGCTCTGGAGGAATCCCGGGCAAATCTTTGGGGAATACATCAACGAATTCTCGAACAATAGGCACGTCTTCAATACTTGGCAAAGAGGTAGTTGAAGAAGTCACAATACACAAGTATGCTTGGTGACCTTTTCTAACCATACTTACCAATTTCATAGCGGAAATCAAAGACACACCTTTTCGGGGATGAGATCCCTTATAGGTTATTCTCACTCCTAAAGGACTCTTCAAATAAATCTTTTGATCACAACACTCAAACCTAGCATGGTACAATGCTAACCAATCAATACCTAGGTTTATATCGAACTCTCCTAGAGGGAACTTAAGGAGATTAGCGAGAAAGATAGAACCCACAATAGATATTGGGACATTAGGATATAGAGTAGAACAAGAGATAATATCTCCGGATGGTAAGGATATGGGGGGTATCCTCACTAGATGTAGGCTCGATAGATAATTTATTAGCATAAGTCGATGACACAAAAGACATAGAAGCACCGGTATCAAATAGAATAAGACACGGTTGCTCTAAGATTGAGAAATAGATAGGCAATTCTATATATATGATAAGAGCATATGTAATACAAATTCGAATCCATCATGTTATACAAAGACTCGGGGAAGACACTCTTAGGCAACCGAATACGCTCACTAGGGCTTACATCTCACCGTTAGCGGTATAAGTTTGATAAGATTGAGACTCGACAAACAAACCATGCCAAGTCATGCAATGACCATGAATAATCAATCATGTAATCATGCATCCAAACACAACGACACAAAGACGACATCTCTCACGGTAAATGAAACGCACTAGCACCGTGTACATGTCAAGTATGATTAAAAGGCATCCACGGGATATAACATTTCCCTGAACGCATACACGATGCTACATTTCGTATATGTAGACTAATTTCCTCCTGGTAGCACGGCGATAATAATACGGTCCTAGTCTAAACCTGGCCAGATTCTCGGAATCACATTTTCCGATTCGACATGCGATAACATTTCGCATCCAAGACTCGGTCAATCATAGACGCCGAGTACCCCAAATTCGGTAGATCAATTCACGAAAGAGGCGGAAAAGAGCTCAAGCCTCATAACAAGCGTACGCTACATGCAAATAACACAACCTCGCAAGTACACAACATTGACGAGCCGGGTCTTCAACGCACTGCGTTCGCGCTCCCACAACGTCGTCGTATGCCCACTAACACATGCATTTAAGCAGTAGGATACCTCCCCGTTCCGACATTCCAGCCTTACGAACGTGGAGATAGCCAAGGGAATGAGAGTACAAAGCACATAACAAAATAGTGCTCAAACCGTATCATTTGTAAAAACCGACTCAAAGTGGGACATATAAAAAACCGTCACAAAACATGTGATACAAGCGAATGAAATATCATATATTCAAAACATTAATATTATAAGTCACTACGTAAAATTTTACGATAAACGAACCATGCGAACTATTATAAATTACGAGTTTTAAAAATTATAAGAAAAATTATACAGCCGCGTTGCCGGCCGGTCAGTGGACCGGCGGCCGGTACCCTGGCTCGCGCATCAAGCATAATCCAAAAATCACAGAGAAAGTGCAGTATGTTCCAGGCCGGTCTGGAGGCCGGCGGCCGGGCACCCGGCCAGGACCATCACTACTCACAAAAATCCATTTTTCCTACTGATGTGTTCCCAGCCGGTGGGCAGACCGGCGGCCGGTCACCCGGCTGGGAACCCCAATCTACCCGAGAACTTCAATTCAAATTCTATAAATTCCAATTCTCATAATTTACTTCTATCAATTATCAACAATCAATAATCATCATCAACAATCATCAACTAACAACATTCATCATCAATAACATGAATCCTAAGCTTTCTAATCGTATTCTAAATACGAATTCTAACATAAAAAGCATGTAAAACACGTAAATGATATCGAGTAACCCTTCACCGTTACCTTTATGCGTCTTCACTCCGCGTCAAGGTCCTTTTCAATTAGGAAATAGTCTTTGTCGGGATCTTGAATGTCACCACCTACAAATAGTTAATAAAAGATGAATTTACTTCACCTTGAGAAAGACGGAAAGTTTGAAAAGCGAGAAAGACGGTAATTTTATTATCAATACGGATAGAGGATACTAAGAGAGGAAGAATAAGACGAACTTACGTGAATTTGAGCGAGAAACGAATTAGATATGACGATTCAAAGATTGGATCAAAATGGAGGCAAGGGTTTTGAGATTTCTTAAGGAAGAAGAAATGTGTTGTGTTTGTGTGAATGAAAATAGGTTAAGGGGAGTATGAGGGAGTATGAGGAAAAAAGTCAACAAAAGTTAATGACGACTTAAGACGGGTTTTACTTGAAAACTCGCGGAAATTCCAAATACGAACTCGGAAATTCTAAATTCGACTCGGAACATTAAATTCTAAAATAAAACTAAAATACGCTGAAAAGTATCCGTAAAATATTTTCATTATAAAAATAGGGTACATTTACGGGTGTTACAAAAACCACTTTTATTTTTTAATTAGATCTTGTTTTTTTTTTTGTTGATGGTGATTTTTTCTTTATTTATTTTCTCTCAAATCTTGTTTTTTTTTTATGTTTTTTTTAAGATATTGTTTTAATTTTTCAAATATATGTTATTTTTAGATGTCCCTTTTTATTTTTTAAATTTATGTTGTTTGTTGCTTTTTTATTTTTCAGATGTCAAAACTACCCTCTTTTCTTTTTTTAATTTTTCAAATTTCTTATGTTTATTTATTTATTTTAGATCTCGTTCTTTTTAATGACTGAAGTTATACTTTTATGTACTGAAATAACTCTGTTATGTACTGAAGTTACACTGTTATGTACTGAAGTTACACTGTTATGTACAGAAATTACACTGTTATGTACTGAAGTTACACTATTAAGGACTAAAGTTACACTATTATGTATTGGGTTTATAAGGACTGAAATTACACTATTAAGGCTTGAAGATACACTAGCAAGGACTAAAGTTACCTAAACTTGTCTTAATGTTATATCTCATTTAGTATAAGTGACTGAAATAACCTAAAAAATAACTAAATTTACCTAAATATGTCTTAAAGTTACACATATATGTCTTAAAATTAAAGTTACACATATATGTCTTAAAATTAAAGTTACACAAATAAAGGTTGAAGTTACACTTGTAAAGACTGAACTTTCACTGGTTAAAATTGTATAAATTGTCATAAAGTTACAAAAATTCAAATTTATATAGTTTATAATCACATAAACTTGTGTTAAAGTTACATCAATTCAAATTTATATAGTCAAACTCACATTTTAGTTTGAAGTTATACAAATAAGGAATGAAGTTACACTTGTAATAAATGAACTTACACTTATAAAAATGATAAAATCACATAAACTTGTAATAATATCAAATTTATATTGTCGAACTTACATTTTAGTTTGAAATTACACAAATAAGGGTTGGAGTTACACTCGGAATGACTAAAGTTACACGCATAAAATGGCTAAAATCACATAATTTTGTTTTAAAATTACATAAATTCAAATTTATATAGTCGAAATCACATTTTAGTTTGAAGTTACACAAATAAGTGTTGAAGTTACACTCGTAATGACTGAAGTTATACTCATAAAAAGGCTAAAATCACATAAACATGTCTTAAAGTTACATAAATTCAAATTTGTATTGTCGAAATCACATTTTAGTTTGAAGTTACAAAAATAATGGTTGAAGTTACACTCGTAATGACTAAAGTTACACTCATATAAAAAGTTGAAGTTACAAAAACTTGTCTCAAAACCATATTCTAGTATAAAGGTACACTATCAAGGTGATGTGTATGTTGGAGTAGGTGTCCTCCACAATAGTGCGCCACATAATAAATCTTATTATGGAATAAAATTGGGATATTTATTGACTATATATATGATTAGTCAGTTGATTAACGTAAATCAATAACGGTTGGCTGACTAGAGTTTGACGTTATTGTCGTATGACGGCGGTGATCAACTGATCCCTTTCGGTCACACCTAAAGGATGAAATCCAAATAGTAACTAATTATTTGTATACGATACAATTAATTAGTACATTGCATATATTCGATATGTACGAGAGTTAATTGTTAGAAATTGAGTTAAGAACTCAAATTCGATTAAGCTTATTTTTCAATTATGCGATAATTGACTAATAAATTTATATCTTATTTTAATACGATTAAATAAGATTTAACTTAGCAATTAATCGTTAAATTACTAAATTAGTTGAGGTTTTGAGATAGAGGTACTTAGTTAATTATATTTACAAGGAGTTGTAAAATAAATTAACTAAGCATTGTGGGACCCATTATATATTGATATAATGGTAAAATATTACTTAAAATGTTAAGTACATATTATTCCTTTATTTGTGTCATATAATTGTTATATGATCAAATTAACACTTAATTATACAAGATAATTAAGCATATGATTAATAAGTATTTGTGGGACAAATATCAAAAATCAAAATGGATCAAATTGAGGCTCACATGGCCGGTTATGGTGAAGTCAAATGGTGATGATGGTTGTTCTTATTCATACTCACAAGCAACATATGCTTATGACATGAATAGTAAACATGATATCATTTTATTCACTACAACACATTATCACCTTACATGGCAATACAATAAGAAGAAAAAAGTCACTGTTGTGTGATGAAAGAGCCGGCCCTTGTGGCTATAAATTGAGCAATTGTTGTTCAATTTATTCACTTCTTCATTCTTGCTTATTTTATCATTCATCTCTCAAAACTCATCTTCTCACTACAACTCTCATATACTAATATTTCCTAAGTATTACTAGTGTAGTAATATAGTCTAATATTAGTAGTATATTATCTATCTTATTATCTAGTTAATAATAAGGGTAGATTATTTGGTGTCATCTTGGTGCAACTTGAAGGAGGTCTTCTAGTTTGGAGATTTCTTGTGTTCATCCATATTAGTAGCTCAAGAACAACAAGAAGGAGTTCTTGTTGTGCCCATATAATTTCCATATCAATGTGAGGAAATTTCTTCTTTTATATAAATGTCTTTATATTGGCATGCATGTTACATAGATCATTAAATACTAAATTAACAAGTAATTTAGCAACTAATTAGAAGAGTCTAATTAAGGTCTATGGACTTTCATGTGGTATCAGAGATAGCTTGTAGCATGCATGTTCATTTTGGAAAATTACTCTTGATATATATATATGTATATATGTATATATATGTATATATATGTATATATATGTATATATATATTATATATATATATATATATATATATATATATATATATGTATATATGTATATATGTATATATGTATATATATATGTATATATTATATAGAATTAAGATCACATGAGTCCACCCTATTTATTTGAGTCTGTGAGTCCAAATCTCATCCGTTAGATCAATAGGGATCAATGGCTTAGATCAGCGTGTTATACCAGGGGTATTTCCGTCTTTTCCTATGTTCCTATATATACCTTCATATTCAGTCCCAAATCATAATTTTAGAATTAGTTTCTCTCTCTTACCTCTCTCTTCCGCGCTTCTTTCTTCTCTCCTGCGACTTCCATCTTCTTCCGCGCTTCTTTCTTCTTTCATTGATTCTCTTCGTCGATCTTCAGCTCCAGACCTAATTTCCTTCGTCCTATTACTTTCTTCGTGTAATTCCTTCTTCTGATTCAAGATTTTACAATTTTGTTTCCTTCAATTATTCTAGCAATTTCAATGTCAGGTATAATTTCCTTTCCTTTTGATTTATCAATTTTAATTTCATGCTTCTCATTTATATGTTCTTACTTATATTCTAATCTTCCTTTCTTCTGTACCTAATTTCATGTATTGTTGTTATGAATTGGAATTTCATGTTTTTAACTCTGTTTTCTATTTTCATGCTTGTTATTGATGTATTATGTTGCTACGTAATTAACATCAATTTATTGTTATAATCTATTCTATTGATTTTTACACCTTTAAACTTATTGCATGCGTTATTTTTTTTTTTTTTTCTTAATGTACATACTTGTCAGTGTTTTATTAAATTATTTGATTTAGTATCACATACTATTGTTAACAATATCACGTAATGAATTATAGTGTTATATCTTATCGTTTAGACCCTTACCTACCCTCAGTATCATATTTTACTCTTAACAGTATCTCATGTTATTCAAAAGAGTATCATATCCTGCACAACATTATAACTTAAATTACTTTTCATGCTAGGTGATATTGCCTTAACCTCTGCTATTGATAACACCTCTAATTCTTCTGTTGAGTCTGTTTCTCCTCCACAATGCCTACAAGATTCTGATGTTCATGCTGGGAATCACCTTTCTATGACGGTGACCCCTGGAGGTTTGGAGGAATGGGTGAGGAATGTTCCCCCTCAATGTACACCTACACTAGGTCAACTCTTTTGTTCAATTGAGGATTGTGTCCAGTTTTATGAGTCTTATGCAATTGCATGCGGATTTGAGCCAAGGTTGTCTTCAACTAAAAGGTTTCGTCGCAATGGTGACGTAAAGTCAAAACTGATTGTGTGTAACCGGGAAGGCTTCCGGGACTCTTAGCAGGCAGTTTTGCCGCCAACTGGTGAAGAACCGGAGAGAAATGGCAAGGCATATGATCCGAAGAAGACTAAGATCACTAGGATCGGTTGTAAAGCCAGAGTTTACTTCAAATATACACTCATAACAATCGACGAGGTTGAAGTTCCATTCTTTTCTGTTGCTCAGTTTCATGCTTCCCATAATCACCTACTTTGTCCCCTTAAGCTTAAAGAATTTCAGAAAATGTCAAAGAAACTGACTCTACACCAAAAACAAACAATCATTGATAATTGTAAGATCAATATAGGCCCAACTACTACTTTTAGGGCTTATAAGGAATATGTTAATGGGTATCAGAATGTTGGTGCTTCTTTGACTGATTTTAAGAATTTTGGAAGGGAAATCAAGTGCTTTATAGGGCAGCAGGATGCGCAAATGTTTATAAATCAGTTTCAAGAACTTTCAGAAACTAGGGAAGGCTTTTATTATGCCTATGATGTGGATGAGGATCAGTGCTTGTTTCGTGTTTTTTGGGCTGATTTAGAAGCACGTCATAATTACTCCTTATACGGTGAGGTGGTGACATTTGATCCAACCTATTCAACTAACAGGTACAATCTTATATTTTCCATTTTGACTGTTAATCAGTAGAAATTAAGGCAGGTTAACTTCAATAGTTGTGATTTTTTCCAACATACTTGTGATATTGTCATCAATCAGTAATAATATTTTTGTAGAATCAGTGATATTGTATAAGGATAGGTGTGATATTGTTAGACATACTATGTGATACTATATCATTAGCAAAAGTCACATGTTATATTCTGTTAGTTAACTCAACTAATTTTTATCTATCAGGTACAACATGATTTTTTCTCCTTTTACTAGCGTTGACCATAAAAAGAAGTCAGTCACCTTTGGTGCTTCCTTAATGTCTAATGAGAATGAACTGAATTTTAAATGAATTTTTGAGAAATTCTTAGATGTTATGGGTGGAAAGGAACCCCATTGTTTCTTTACCGATAAATGCCCTGCTATGAAAATTGCAGTTCCTACTGTTTTTAAGACAGCTGCCCATCGATTTTGCATGTGGCACATCATGCACAAGTTACCTGAAAAGGTAGGCACAACTATGTTTAAAGAGACAGACTTTGTAAGAAAATTGAATTCTGTTGTGTGGGATTCCGACATAGAGCCTTGTGACTTCGAAGAGAGGTGGTCTGCTTTGATTATTGAGTCTGATATGGGAGAAAATGGATGGCTGAGGTATATGTTTTCTATTCGTAAAAGGTGGATTCCCGCTTATTATCGCGACATTCCTTTAGGTTGTCTTTTAAGAACAACCGAACGGTCTGAGAGCGAAAACAGTTTCTTCAAGCGGTTCGAGAACCCTCGCGGCACCCTTGTGGAGTTTTTGATGCGCTTCCAGAGTGCTATGGATCAGCAACGGTATACGCAAAAGTCTCTTGATAAAGATAGTGACCACTCGCTACCTCAAACCAAAACCCTTCTTCACCTAGAGATTCACGCGTCCACTGTATACACACACTCACTGTTTTATGAATTCCAACAACAGTGTATCGATTCTTTGCATTCATGTAGTGCTGGAGATTGTTCAAGGGATGCCACTACAAGGTTCCTTGATGTTGAAGATTCCATATTGCGTTAGACCTACACAGTAGCATTTAATCCTACAACATTTGATGCACAATGTTCATGCAAGATGTTTGAGAGAAAAGGCTACATATGCAAACACATTATATGGATCTTCTCAGGTAAAAGGGTGAAGAAGATACCTGATAAGTATCTTCTTAGTAGATGGATAAAGAATACCAAGAAAATGCCTCTTTATGATGTTCATGGGCAGTTGATGGACGACTTTGATTCATCTGATGTGCTCAAGATGCATGTTTCAACTGTTTGGTCAGAGTTCTACTCCACCTTGACTCTGTTAAAATCTCAACCCGAACCTGCAATTAAAGTAATCGAGCTCACTGATCTGCTGAAGACATTTAGACATAAATTGCAGCCAGTTTCTGAAACAATGACGAAACAACAAGAGTTAGAGATGCTTCTCAGGTGTAAGTCTTCAACTGAGCTTCATATATTACCACCTGTGGAATAAAAAAATAAGGGAAAGGGGAAGAGGTTGACCTCTAAGAAACAACAGTGCATTGGAAAGGCACAAAAGCCGAAAAGGTTCTGCAATAATTGTAAACAAATGGCACATCATGATAAACGTAACTGTCCGAATTATTCTTCTGATGATCCAACTTCACGTCATTCTACCGATAATGCCTCTGAGGTTAGTTATTTTTGTTGCCCCATTCTCTTATGTTTCAATATATTATTTTAAACTACCTTTTTCTCTGATGCTCAATTAATTTCTATTTAAGTTCATGTTTTTTGTTCAACAATTAAGACACACCTGTTTTAACAATATCACAGTTCCACGTACATAATATCACCTGTCTTCTAATACAATATCACATAACTTAACAATTGTAGTAGTTGTACCAATTTCACATTTATAAATATGATACTAAGATGTTTTTTTCTTTCCTTTCCTTTTGCAGATTTCTCCCCTCTCGGATATTCTTTAATAGTACGGGGTGCATGCTGATGACGTCCATAGTACAGTTTCACTTAAGCAAATAGGATTTTTGTTTTCATTTATCTTCAGTTAAGAAATTAAGCAAACACAATTTGTTGATTCTTAGAATATTGTTCCAAATCGTTTCCATCGTATACTCTTTATATTGTCACAGAAATGCCACAATAGTTATATTTGTGTAACGTTTTTCCATTTTCTTCAATTTGTTAAATAAAGAATTTATGTTTCTCCATCTTTCTTTAATATATTAACCTAATAGTTCATACTCTCATATATACAATATCACACTAATGATACAACAATATCACATGTTATATCAAACAATATCACACATGTTACAGCAAACAATGTTACTTTGTCAACAAGTTCACCCTTGTCTACAATATCAATATCAATATATTGTCAACATGTTCTAATACAATATCACACTTTAAACACAACAATATCACACTACATGCATAACAATATCACATTAAAATATGTCACTTCTGCTAGTCACCAACATTTTACGATATCAATACATATCAGATACCATATCATTCAGAATCCCAAACAGTATCACAAAATAAGAGTGTCACTAATAGTTTCACTATTACATTACATAAAAGATCATTATCAAGCCAATCTAACTACTGAGAATAGTTTCTTCCTCTACCACGACCTCTACTCTGACCTCTACCCCTACTGTGTGCAGGCCTCTTGTAGCGTTTAAAGACTCTTTTTGGTTGTCCATCGTCAATCTCCCCTTGTATTGTGTGATATTGTCTAGGGGGGTTATGAAGTACATGTATTTCAGTGTTAATCCTTGTTATCTCGATAGTATCCTCCTTCTCCTTTGTGAAACTATCTACTTTATCAACCTCCTCTTCAGCTGCACCCTTCTTTTCTTTTACAGTTCCAGTCTTTCCTCTCTTTGGCTTCACTTCTTTCCAAATTTCGTCTTTAGTCAGACTGAATTCTTTAACCCTGTCAATCAAATTTGCCCTCTCCTCATTTATGTCAGCTAAAAGCAACGCTGCTGCCATTTCTGCCCAGTAGTAGCGCCTATACACTTTCGACTTCAGGTCAGCCTCAAAAATATCTCCCTCATACCGAATCATGTGCATCATTAAGAAATTTTCAGATTCAATATTGTTTTCCCCATAAGTTTGCCAATTGAATTTGATGAGCACAACTGGAAATGCAACTATCTCTACTGCTCTTTCATCACCCTTCCCTTCCAAGTAGTCACTCATATGATTAACCTACAAAATTAAGCGAAATGATTACTGACAATTTCATAATCAAACAATTACTCAACATACTGTCAATGACAATTTCATAACCAATTCAGAAGTATCAATAACCATACCAATAAATCTGCAGCCTTGTATATAATTGGTTCCTCCCATTGGTCATACTTTGTATTGTCTAGCACTTCAACCATCTCGCGAGTGAAATTTATACAAACACAGAAATAATGATCGTCCAATACCATCGGCACAAAAATAAGATCTGCTTTCCAGTTGCAGGGAACAGTGTTCTTTGATACAAATTCATCCCATGTGTCAAAAAGCTTTTGCATATTCTGATCCTTGTTTTCATCCCCTTTTCCTTCCTGTTCTATCAAACTGTGTATAACATCCTGTTGTATAAAAAAACGTAACAAGTTGTTTTTTTAGATGAGTTATTCCTCCTTTCTGAAGTCTGAATATGCATACATAAAACTTAATACAATGTCTTACCATGTGCCCAATTCCAAAAAACATTAAACTTGTTTCACTTTTTTCTGTGTGCTCAATGTGGTTCAAAATAAGTGCCCAACATTCAATCACGGCAGTATTGACTGGCACAGTTGGACGCAAGGACAAAATATCCCCTCTGGTAAGTGATCGACCATCGCCAAAGACGGCAGCAACCTCGCTGTTTCAAACATAAATAAATAACAAAATTCAAACATTAAGAAAACTAGGATGGAGCAAACAACTAGAGTAAACTAGGATGGAGTAAAAATGTCTTGTTATAACAATATCACACCTTTCTAAACACAGTATCACAACACTAACCAATAAGTATCACAAACAAACATATTCTATAATTTTTGAAAGCCTGTCAGAGATGTAGAAAAATCATACTCTAATGATAAATTGTGGTCGTCCGATAGGCAGTAGTCTAGCACTTCTTTCCTCTTACTCAACATTTTAGCAAAGAGTGCTTGGTTAGCCCTCATAAACTTGGAAACAAGAAGTAATTTATCATCTGCCATACCACAGTTGAACGTGCATCCAAGCCCATCTGACTTTCCCCGCCTACTGCTGCCCACGACACTGGCAGGACCATCTTCCATCATGTCTAGAAAATAGATTATGTTATTCAATATATAGTGTATTCATAATAAATTGATGTTATCATACAAGGTTGAGTCAAAAAGAGTAACCTTTGATTTTCAAATCTGGGGTCTGAACATTCTTTTTCCCAGCTCTTCCTTTCGTCTTTTTCTTCTTGATTCTTTCTCTTTTTGACAGCAATTTAGGTAACAAGTTAACTTGCATCTCATTATGTCTTGTTACCCTTTCCAGAACCTCACTCCTATTTCCATTAAAATCACTCAAGATGAGTGTCGCTGCTATCTCTCCCCTATATAAGTCTCTCTTCTGGACGTTGTATAATTCACAATCAAATATATCACCATCAAAAAACATCATGTGAAACATCATGAATACTCCACAGTCCAGGTTGTGCTCCCGAGTTTGACAATCAAAGGGCACATTTATCATCATGAATTCCTTTACCTTTACAGCATTTTCAGTGCCTTTGCTGACAAGGTACTCGACATATGTATTTGCCTGTTTGTGTTTTAAGTAAACAACTAGTCAATTTCATGATTATCTAACGAGATGATAAATTGATTACTTTTATTTTAAAACTTGAACTTACAACAGCATCAGTCATGTATGCAAATGTCGTTTCATTAAAATCATCATAACATCTATTTTCCATGTAGAACAATTTTTCCCTCACAAAGTCAATGCACACGCAGAAGAAGTGTTCTTCATAAAGTAAAGGTATGAACACCTACAATTTTATTTAAAAAAAAAGTTAATCAATATCACATGGTACTATAAACAATATCATACTAAATACAATGCAATATCACAATTGAAAGTATTTTAAATTTCTTAGCATTTCAGCATTCAAATTTAGTGGTTCATCATAAAACCCTGACCACATATCCCATGTACTAAAGACTTCTGCCTTATATTTCTTCAACTCACCATTATCCGCATCATCGTGGTCTATATCTATCATCTTCTCTACAACAATCTGTTTGTTTTTAAGCGCAAATTATCATTTTTACTTTATCAATTATATAACATGTAAACATATGAAGTTTATGTTGGACATACTGAGTGTGCAATGCCGTAGAAAATCCTTCGCGGTCTTGTACTGCCACTTCTTGCCATTTGCATTTTATTTAGCATTATTGCCCACGATTCGATCACAATTGCTTCTATCATTGTATTAGGCAACAAAGTTTCAATGTCTTTCTTCGTTGTGTTATGGAAAATTCCGAAGTTTCAAACAATTTCTCTGTACCATTTTGGCAGATGATAAGATTAGTTTTTCAACAGTAATATGAGGCGCAATATTTCATGTATTCACATTTTTATAAAAAAAGAGTTATAAGATAAACTTACGTCTTATCAGTCCGATGATCATTTAGGAAGCAATAATCCATCACCTCCTTCCTAAGCTGCATGACCGGTGCAAATAAGAGCTCATTTTTCAACATAAAATCCGAGACCATTGGCAAGTCGTCGTTCGGCAAACCACAGTCCAAGGTACACCCCAAATGATAGGGTACCATACCTGCTGAAGATGGTATTGCATTTGAGTGCAATAAATACTTACTAATGCATCTCTGTGCAGAAATGTTCCTATCATCCAGTTTACCATCATCGAAATCCATATCCTGATTACCCTCATTTGGAACATTTGATTCAATTTCATCCTTTTGATTGACAACATTTGTATCCTCAAACATGTGCTCAATATTAGAAGTAACTCCTAAAACTATATTTGTCACAAAATCATCAAAACATTCCTCCTCATCATTCCGCTTTTCAGCTTCTCCGCCATTATCACTGTTTAAGTTAGTCATATCAACTTCCTCATCATTTTCTTTATCACCGCACTCCAAATCGTCGTCGCTCAAAAGATCTCTGTCGAAACATCCTCCATATTTTTTGTTCAATTCTTTGTACTGAATTTTTAACATATCAGTCCAACTATCAAACGTAGGCAGCCCTCTTTTTGCTTTATCCTTCTCATACGACCTAGCTACCAAACCATCAATAAAGGTGTGGTAGTCAGGATCTCTTAATGCAGGTTGTGTTTGGGACAGAGAAGGAGCTGGAGCAGGAGCTGGAGCTGGAGCTGGAGCTTGCTTTGCCGATGGATTTTCCTCATTGTTAACAACCACTTCTTCAGCAGCGCTGTCTTTCGTTGCTTCATCATGTACAGATGTACTTGGCTCATCATTTCTTTTTGTTGGTTTCATTTTACCGAGCTTATTCATATTATTTATGTATCTTGAGAAGAACAACTCATTATCCTTCTTCATACGTAAATATATTTCATGAGCTCCCTGCCATATCCAAAGATAAATATATTAAGCTTTATTGAATATCACAACAATATCACATTAATATCAGAGCAATATTAGAAAAGTATCACAGCTATATTGCAGCAATATCACAACAATATCACAACAATATCACAGAAATATCACAGCAATATCACAACAATATCATAAAGATAGAATATCACACTTTAAACACAACAATATCATACTACTTTAGAAACAATATCATATTACTTTAGAAACAATATCACAACAATCTTTAAGCAGTAGCATCCTATATAACAATAGAAATTATATTACCAAGCTAGGAGACACATATTTTAAATTTGTTGTAACTGAAAAACCACAAGTCACGAGAGCTTACATAAATCGATCGAGCTTTAATCTGTTTATCGCTTTCAACCCCTTTTGGCAGCTTTATCATCAAGTACCCTTCTTTCGATTCACATTCTTCATCAACTTCTTCTTCAAGTTCTTCATCAAGTCCCTTATCTGAATTTTGCGTACCTCTCACCGCCTCTGGTTTATCTGAAAAATATATGATATATTGGTACTTGTTCAAAACTTATTTAAACTTAAGTACATTAAAAATAAAGAATTTGTTTATTTTTCTGACCTTGTTGTTGTAAACTGATTGGGTAGTCAATCTTTGACAATGGCGCATTACCGAACGATCCTGTCTTCTTCTCATTATGCACCCTTTTTGACAACTTCTCATCATCCTTGTGGCTTATAAGAGGTAACGTGTGTCCCATAACATCTCCTTTGATATTAAAGTGATGGAAATATGCCAGCATTACAACCAATATACAATTGCTGACAATTGACTTTCCACCCTGTTTAAATACCTTTACACTATTAACCATCTGTCTGAAAATATAAGCACACCAGTCATAAGCCCGGATGTTCTCAACATTAGCGACAGCTCTTACCAACTTCAAGTCTATTGTTTTATTAGAAGTTGGTGCCAGGAAAACTGACACGCTGAACAAAACAAACAGTTTCTTGAATTCATCTCCAGAATCGTTACTCCCACGCAGTATTTCAAATACACGTTTCACCGTAATTGGATCTGAACTATTTTACACGCCAAACCTCAACCTCCATTCCTTTTTCAGTCTTCTGTCCGTCACAGAAACGGTGTTACCTGTTTGCGCAAGCACGACCTGATTTCCTCCTCGAGGCAGCAGAAAGATATCATGCACATCATCTTTTGTAATTATAAACTCCGTCTTCTTCAACTTAAACATATTGCATGTGTAGTCAAATGCCTTTAAAATCCAAGGCAGGATGCCATGTGCTAACTTTGTCACCTTTAACAGCAGCAAACCACCAAATCCAATCTCCCTAACAACTTCTTTTTGTTCTTTACTGAGGCCATTAATCAACTCCACCAACTGCCCTGGTCGACACTTCGTCTGAAGGTTATTTGTCGCCATTTTGTCATCTACTACTGGTTTTACTGTCGCCATTTTCTTATTCTCATCACCATTACTTTTCTTTTTATTAGAACTCTTCAACTTCTTCGGTGATGTTTCTTCAGTGTCAACATTTTCTTCTAGCGGCCTCTTTTTCGTCTTTGGTTTGTTTTGTTTAGTGATAAATTTCTTCTGCATTACGACTAATGTTTCTTCAGCCGCATCCCCTTTTTTTAGAGGCATCTTTGGATTTTTAATTGTCAACTTCATGTTACTTAATAATTGCATTAATATCACCAAATATCAAAGATTAAGTTACAATATACAAATAACTATTTTACAATTTCATATTCACAGTATTACAATATCAAAACATGTAAACAACAATATCACACAAAACGAATGACAATATCATAACACTATAGTAACAATATCACGGTATCAAAATATAAAAATATCAAATGAATCCACGCTTACATTTAACTACAATATATTTTGGAAAACAAGAACATGAATGTAACACTATTGCAGTAGTGATTTCGAACAAATTACACAATACTAGTGCTCGAAAATCAACTAAAAAAAACAGCAGAAAAAAAGAAAAATAGAAAATACCTCAACGATTTTGTCCAAAACAACACTGAAATTGGTGAATTAAGTGTAATTCCAGACGAAGTTGAGTTGAATCGTTGATATTTCGCGTGGATTTCTTCGATTTTAAAGAGAGAGAGAGAGAGTGAGTGAAAGTATATGACGGTTGAGTTTGTTTTGAAATTGTAGAGAGAGAAAGTTCTATGACTTGCGTAAGAAGCCTATTTTCTTTTTTTACTGGTTTTGTGTGGGTGAATAATAGGATCCACGTGTCAAATTTTATGCATGATATTTTTATGTGTAGTCTGTGATATTGTTACCTGGACTCACAGACCCAATTAATTAGGTGGACTCACCGGATCTTGCCTATATATATATATATATATATATATATATATATATCACATAAGTCCACCTTCTTAAGGTGAGTCCATAAGTTCTAATGTAGACCATTAGATCTAATAATTGAATGTTCATAATTAAAACAAAAAATTATAAGCTCATATAAAATTTCTCAAATTCACACAAACCCTAATCAGAAAACCTATCATATCTCTCTCTCTACCCACTTCTCTCTCCACTTTTCTGTCAAAGTCCCTACCAGCAATCCCGCCATCGCCTACGCCTCCTTTCCCGACCACCACCAGTGCACCTCATCTCTCACGGCCTCCCTCGTACTCTTACTCGGCCTCCCTCGCCATTCGTCGGGTCTCCCTCAGCCTCCGTCTGGTCTCCTTGTTGTCCCTCGGCCTGCATTCGGTCTCGTCGTTCCCCTTCGGCCTCCTCGTTCTCCCTCGGCCTCACTCGTCTTTTCTTTTTCTTTTTTTTGTAACCTATCAGGTGTTTGGGGTGGTGGACTGGACGCGACTGTTTTTTTTTTTTTGTGGTGGTGGACGACGTGAGAGGACATGCGAGGGTGGCATGGTTCGGTGGTGCTCTGGTTGTTGGGTTGGTTCTACTGTGGTCGATTAGGTGGTGGAGTGGAGGTGATGAGGGTGGTGGTGTTGGTCTAGTGGGGTCCGTAAATGATGGTGGTGGCGGCGGCGGTGCTGGGTTGTGTCCGATGTTGTCGGGAAATGGTGGTGGGTTTGGCGGGGTATGGAAAGTTACATTTTGAATGACTAAAGTTACACCTTTGACTAAATTACATAAACTTAGACTAATTGCACTAAAATATATAAAAAAGTTTTAACTTACATGAAATTGGAGTATAGTTACCTAAAGTTGGACTGAATTACATCAAATTGTAATATAATTGGACAAAATTTACAAAACGTTTGGTAAAGTTACATAAAGTTTGACTAAAGTTACGTAATAATGTACTAAAGTTACGTAAAATTGTACTAAAAGCTATATATAATTGAATAAATTCAAATTAATATATTCAAAATCACATTATACTAGAGTTACATTTGTAAGATACTAATATTACACTCGTAAAGAGTTAAAGTTACATACAAATTTATTTAACTTTTATAAACTCAAATTATTATATAAAACGGAAAATTCACATGGTACCCTTGAGGTTTGCCATTTTGCACGAAATACCCAAAATTTTGATCTAGAAAACGTTAAGAGGTCATAACTCGTGTTTACGAGATTAGAAAGTGACGATTTTTTTTTTCAAATCGATCGTCTTTCCAAGTACAACGATTTGAAAAAAAACATTGTCGATTTCGGAATTCGTAACCAAGAGATATGCTCGCTCAAAGTTTGTTCGGTCAAAAAAACTTAGACATGCAATAACTCCTAGCTACAGGATCCAAATACAATAATTTTTTTTTTCAAATCGTAGTTCTCGGAAAGATGATCGATTTGAAAAAAAAAATCATCACTTTATGATCTCGTAAACACGAGTTATGACCTCTTAAAGTTTTCTAAATCAAAATTTTGGGTATTTCGTGCAAAATGGCAAACCTCAGGGGTACCATGTGAATTTTCCGTATATAAAATGCAATATATTAATAGAAGTTACACTTTCAAAGGTTGAAGTTACGCTTGAAAATGACTAAATTAATAACAAGTTACATATTTAATGGTTAAAGCTACATTCATAATATATTATAGTTACATCAACTTGTGATAAAGTTACAAAAAATAGTTCTAATTTTCAAATTTTAAAATAGCATTATTTAGTGGTAAGTGAGTGTGTTAATTCTTTTAATCTCATCCATTCATCTCTTGTAAGATCTAATGACTTAGATAAGGACTTATGGATTCATCAAAAATTGTGGATTCATGTGAACCTAACTCTCTCTCTCTCTCTCTGTATATATATATATATATATATATATATATATATATATATATATATATATATATATATATATATGTATATACATATATATATATATATGTATAGGGTCAGGATCCGGTGAGAACCACTAATATAATGAGAACCGTGAGAACCTTTACTAAATCTCCACCAAATTTTGTTCCGAAAGTTTTGATGGATCATTTACCATTAGTTTAGCTTGTTCAAGAGAAAAATTTGCAGTAAGTAAACAAAATTTATCGATTATATTAAAACATATATAGTTAATGTACATAAATTCAATTAGGTAAACTAAAACTACTCTAAATGCATGAAAACTAGCACTAGGTGCATGAAAATTGTCACATGCATTAAAACAATTACTAGGTGCATGAAAATAATGGGCTCTAGATGCATGAAAATAAGTATTAGGTGCATGAAAATTGTTAGATACATGAAACTGACTACTAGGTGCATGAAAATTAATAAATTGTATTTCGCCTCAATTTCCGTCAGTAGCGTATAATTTTTAGACCAAGAAATGTGTTATCTTGCCATAGAATTCTACGCCGAACCCAAATATGTTGTTATTTTTTATAAATAAATTTCTTAAGGCGTAGTTCTCACGGTTCTCATTATCTTACTGGTTCTCACCGGATCCCAATTCTATATGTATATACATATATATATATGTATATGTATATACATATATATATATGTATATACATATATATATATACATATACATATATATGTATATGTCTCTCCTCTCTCTCTGTCTACTCCCCTCTCTTCTCTCTCTCTTCTCTCTCCTCATCCTCTATCTCTCATATCTAGTCTCCTATATATAGAATTGGGATCCGGTGAGAACCACTAAGATAATGAGAACCGTGAGAACTCCGTCTTACAAAATTAATCTTTTAAAACTAACAAAATATTTGGATTCAGCGTAGAATATTATGGCTAGATAACCTATTTCTTGGTCGAAAATTAATATGCTACTGACGGAAATCGAGTCGAAATAAATTTTACTCTTTTTAATGCACCTAGTATTCAGTTTCATGTATCTAACAATTTTCATGCACCTAGTACTCATTTTCATGCATCTAGAGCTAGTTGTTTTCATGCACCTAGGATTATTTTCATGCATGTAACAATTTTCATGCACCTAGTGCTCGTTTTAATGTATTTAGAGTAGTTTTAGTTAGTCTAATTGAATTTATGTACATTAAGTACATATTTTTTTAATATAATCAATAAATTTTGTTTACTTACTACAAATATTTTGATTGAATAAACTAAACTAATTGTAAATGATCCGTCAAAACTTTCGAAACAAGATTTGGTGGAGATTTAGCGAGAGTTCTCACGGTTCTCATTATGTTAGTGGTTCTCACCGGATCCTGACCCTATATATATATATATATATATATATATATATATATATATATATACATATACATATACATATATGTATATACATATATATATGTATATATGTATATATGTATCTATGTATATATGTATCTATGTATATATGTATGTATGTATATATGTATGTATGTATATATGTATATATGTACATATATACATATATACATATATACATATATACATATATACATATATACATATATACATATATACATATATACATATATACATATATACATATATACATATATACATATATACATATATACATATATATATATATATATATATATATATATATATATATATAGAGCAAAGATCAATTGAGTCCACCCCATTCCTTAGAGTTCTTGAGTCCTCTTTAGGGCCATTGGATATGGGAGATGGATGGCTAAGATTGATACTCCAAAAATGTGATTAATATCACTCTCTCTCTACCATTCACTAATTAATCACTAATCCACCCTAATTCAATATATATATTTTTTCTCACAATTACTTCTCTCTCATCTCACATAATATTCATTACCTCATCTCTCTAACACCCTAATAAATTCAAAATCCAAATAAATCACTCATCTCCCCTCCTCTTCACTACCGCCACCTACCCCACAACCACCACCATACCCGGCGCCTCATTGCCACCTTCGACACAACCACCGTTCATGGTGCCGCCACTCTCCCTAAACTGCCGCCATCACCACGGCCACCACCCGCCATTCTCTTTTCTTCTTTCTTTTCCTCCCACCTCTGACGCACCACGCTCCCTGCCACCATCGTGAGCCGCCACTTCTTCCTCATTTCTTCTCCTGCGGCCCTCCTCACGCCCCTCCCACACCGCCGCCGGGCCCGCCGCTGCCTCCTTCTTCTTCTTCTTTTTTTTTTTTTCAGATCTGGGTTATTCCAGATCTGTAGTGGTGTGTTGTTTGTTGTTGTTGTTGCTGCTGGGGTCGTGGTGGTGGTTCTGTCGGGGTAGAGGTGGTGTGGTGGTGTGGTGGTGGTTCTGTCGGGGTAGGGGTAGAGGTGGTGTGGTGTTTATTTTTTTATTTTTCTTTTCCTTTCTTTCTTTCAAATCTTTTATTGTTTGCAGTTTCTGTCTTGGTTTTTCATTTTTTGTTAGATCTGAAATTTTTTGTCAAATGTCAATGACTTTTATTAAAGTAACACAAGTTATCTATTAAAGTCACATATATCATTTATTAAAGTAACACTAATTATTAATTCTAGATCTGAAAAAGGGTGTCAAGTAACAGTGACTTCTATTAAAGTAACACAAATTCTCTATTAAAGTTACACATTTGATTTATTAAAGTCACATATATCGTCTATTAAAGTTACACATTTTATTTATTAAAGTCACACATATCGTCTATTAAAGTTACACATTTTATTTATTAAAGTCACATATATTGTCTATTAAAGTTACACATTTTATTTATTAAAGTTGCACATTTTATTTATTAAAGTCACATATATCGTCTATTAAAGTTACACATTTTATTTATTAAAGTTACACATTTTATTTATTAAAGTCACATATATCATCTATTAAAGTAACACACTGTATTTATTAAAGTAACACTATTAAAGTAATACAAAATGACCTTAAAAGTTACACTTGTAGATGTCAGATCTGTTTCTTTTTTTAGTTTTTAGTCTTGTTTTCATTTTTGTAAGTGTGGGTTGGTTTATTAAAGTAACATTTATTAAAGTCACATATACTGTCTATTAAAGTTACACATTTTATTTATTAAAGTCACATATATCTTATATTAAAGTAACACACATTATTTATTAAAGTAACACAAAATGACCTTAAAAGTTACACTTGTTGATGTCGGATCTGTTTCTTTTTTTAGTTTTTACTCTTGTTTTCAATTTTTTTTTCTAGATCTACCTTTTTCTAGATCTACCTTGCTTTTTACATAGTTTTTACTACAGTTACACTCATTGAGGCCTACAGGTACACTCATTGAGGACTACAGTTACACTCATAGAGGACTACAGTTACACTCATAGAGGACTACAGTTACACTCATAGAGGACTACAGTTACACTCATAGAGGACTACAGTTACACTTATAGAGGGCTACAATTACACTCATAGAGGACTAAAGTAACACTCATAAATTTGTAGTAAATTACGTAGATTCAACATGTAATAAAATTCAAAAAATTACACTCAAAATGACCTAAAATTACTAAAGTTACACTCGTAAAATATTAGAGTTACACTCGTAAATCATCAAAGTTACACTTGTAAAATGTTAAAATTATATAAATTCAAATTTTTATGTACAAAACCGTCTTAAAAAAATTAAAGTTACACTCCTAAAATGTTAGAATTATACTCGTAAAATGTAAAAAATTATATAAATTTAAATTTATAAGTAATAAACCGTCTTAAAAAAATATTGAAGTTACACTCGAAAATCATCCAAGTTACACTCGTAAAATGTCAAAATTATATAAATTCAAATTTTTATACAAAACCGTCTAAAAAATATTAAAGTTACACACGAAAATCAGCAAAGTTACACTCGTAGAATGTTAAAAGTATATATATTCAAATTATTATATCAAAACCGTCTTTAAAATTTAAAGTTACGCTCGAAAATATTACAGTTACACTCGAAAAGTATTAAAGTTACACTCGTAAGGTGTTAAAATTGTTTAAATTCAAATTTTTGTATACAATCCGCCTTAAAAACTTAAAGTTACACTCTAAAACATTAGACTTACACTCGCAAGCATTAAAGTTACACTCATAAATCTCAGCAGCTAAAAAGTGCACAAAAGTGCTTAAAAGTGATTAATTAAAAGCTAGAGAGAGAAAGTTATTTAATTAGTGCATAGGTAATTAATTAGTAATAAGTGTATTTTTTAATCTCTCAAATCTCAGCCATCCATCTCCCTCATCCAATGGCTAGGATGAGGACTCAAGGACTCTAAGAAAATGGTGGACTCAATTGAACTAAGCTCTATATATATATATGTATATATAGAGGCGGGTTCTGGTGCAAACTGAAGTACAATACGAACTTACGAACTAACTTAATAAAAAAAAAATCAAACAAAATTTAGACTCCACTGACACTTCCGTACTTCCCTTTCTCCCCAATCCTAAACTTTCCTCTTCCTATCAACTTTCCCTCCACCTTGACCAGCCACCACGCCGTTGATCTGACGTCGGCTATGCCGGAACTGCTCCGATGCCGGTTATCCCAAGCGATATTGCCCTGGCGACTGATTGTGCGCGACCACCATCATGTTTTTCTCCATCCGCCATAGTTGCGGGTACCACTTCTCTTCTCCGTCAACTCACTTTATCGAACTCTCTCTGTTCATTTACGACTTTTCGGCGTGTCTCCTTCTTAGATGAGTTATTTACTTCAAACTTATTATTGATTTTAGATCTACTGGCTAATCTATTGTAGTGAGTGTCCTCAACAATAGTGCGATCACGTAATTAAACCTCACTAACAAGAATAAAAAGGGATGATTAACATTATAGTCAATTGATCCACATTAATCGGTAATGATTGGCTTACTAGAGTTTGACATTACTGTCGTATGACGGTGGTGATCACTTGATCCCTTGAGGTCACACCGAAAGTACAATTCCCTAATCATGAAAGTTAATTAATTGTATAATGATACAGATTAATTAATCCCTTAAACAGAACAAGTTTGAAAGTGAGATATATATATATATATATATATATATATATATCTTATTGTAATATGATTAAATAAGATTCAACAAATATAATTGTTATATTACAATGCTTAATGTTTATGAAACATTTGAGATAAGCATGATTGGTTAATCTACAATTAGCTGTAGATCATATCAACCAAATATGAGATGACCCATTTTATATATATGTGATTATAAATTATTACTTATAATGTTAAGTTTAATTTATTTGACATGAAATTGTATTTAAATTAGTTAAATACAGTATTATATTATGAGATAACATGTCACATGTCACATGTGTGACAAATGACAAAATCACAAATTGTAAAAGGGAGTCCATATTATATACCAAAACCGGCTATATGGGTGGTTGGGTGAGGATTAGGCTTTAATGTATGGCTAATGATGATTAGACATGGTGATTACTAATCCTAATACCTATAGCCACCCTAGAGTTTTGATTAGACAAAAAGCATAAGCATGCTCATTCCTCCCCATGCTTGGCCGGTTGTGGCATGCTTAAGAGGAGATCATTTCTCCTCTTTAAACTTACTAATTGATCTCATACTATCTCATAGAACATCTCACTAGAAATCTCAAAATACTTAGAAACTTCAGAAGTTTCATAGAACTTGTCTTTTGAGGATTGAACTCGACATTTCTAAGGTAGAAATTTCGAATATCATACTTGTTTTTAAGGGTGCTTAACTATTGTACTAGTAAATCAATAGTTGAATGATTTAAGTGTAAGTCAGGTGCAACAAAAAGAGAATTTCTATACTTGGAGCTTTTGAAAATTCATCCTAATCATCTAGCTCAAGAACAAGTACAAGAAGGTGTCTTGTACTTGTGCCCATACTCATATAACAACCAATGTGAGGAACATTTTTCTTCTTATATTTCGATTTATATTATTAGCATGTAACTAGATCTTGAAACTAATTAAATAGTTAATTAGTATTACTTATGTGGTGTTTGTGGGTGGCTGTAAGTGGCTCGGAATGATGGCGAAATGGGTGAGGAAATGTGTCGAATGATATGTTATGTACCATTCTAGAAAGTAGTTTAAACTTGAGTCACTGTATGTCAAGGAGAAGATACATCAAATGCGAGTCATTGCTAGTCATGGAAGTTGTAAGCCATGTAGTCATTGTTAGCATTCTGGAAGTTGTTGTGCTAATCATTTGCTATTTGGTCAAATGGATTCAAACTATCATCTTCACCTCAAGTGGACATTGCTTTACCTTTAATTTTTTTTTTGTGCGGAAATTGTAGAAGTCCTTTCTTTATGGTGATCCAAATTCTGTTTTAGTATCATCAAATTGGAAATTTTAGCATCTAGTAATTCAAAGGAGTCTATGTAGCAACTATATGTATCTAACAACTTAAAGAAGTGTATCTAGTAATTTAAAGGAGTATATCTAGCAGTTAAAAGAAATGTATCTAGCAGTCTAAAGAAGTGTATCTAGCAACTATATGTATCTAACAACTTAAAGAAGTGTATCTAGCAATTTAAAGAAGTGTATCTAGCAGTTTAAAGAAGTGTATCTAGCAGTCTAAAGAAATGTATCTAGCAATTTAAAGGAATGTATTTAACCAGCTAGATGTATGTATCTAGCACCTTAAAGAAGTGTATCTAGCAATTTAAAGGAGTGTATTTAACTAGCTAGATGTATGTATCTAGCTACTTAAAGGAGTGTATCAACCAGTTTAAAGAAGTGTATGTAGCAATTTAAAGGAGTGTATCAACCAGTTTAAAGAAGTGTATCTAGCAATTTAAAAAGTTATCTAGTAGTTTACAGAAATGTATCCAGCTAGCTATAGAATAACTCAAAAGAGTATATCAAGCATGATAAAGATATTTATCTAGCATTTAAATAATTTATTTGTATCTCCCAACCGACATTATTTTTATTACTCCATAGTATTCACAATTTAATTACTATGGAGTAGAACCTAATATAGAATAAAACGTGTGTATGAAAATAATTTGAAACAATGTTTATGTAATATGCTAACGCCTTCACAAATTGTAAATCACCAAGACCTTCAAAATTAGCAAAATTTAATAAAATTACTTGAGCAATATAATGTTCAAAATTATCAATTATCATATTCATAATATAATTAGTTATATTTTATTATGTGTCTCTCTTCAGAGTTGACCAAATCGTTATGCGGTTTTTATTTGCATCGTCTTTGAGCGAATTAGACATTATTACTACAAAGACGAATATTTTTTAAAAGGTCAGTTTATACGTACATGTTTTCATCTAACTAATTTATCATTATCACAATGTAGGAACTACCTTGGATACGCAAATCAGTGCTATAGATTCATATACGGAGTATTAATGAACACATCTTGAC
Organism: Heliosperma pusillum; assembly: GCA_022085475.1. Taxonomy (NCBI): domain Eukaryota; kingdom Viridiplantae; phylum Streptophyta; class Magnoliopsida; order Caryophyllales; family Caryophyllaceae; genus Heliosperma; species Heliosperma pusillum. Next base: position 2,283 of record JAIUZE010012340.1, on the reverse strand, counting down.
TTGTGTATCTAGAAATTCAAATTATGTATAGCTTTCATATTTGAAGTATCCACCGCCCACCAGCACTTTCCGCCACACCACCATCAGTCCATCAGTACCACTTGAGGCCACCACCGCCACAAGCATGACCAACCCTTACTAGCATGACACCACCCAGCACCTATAACCTGCCTCTACAAACACAACTTGCGACAACCCGACCAATCATCCCCACGGCCAGCACCTCACTACGACGACAGACAAAAATGGTACTAAGCCACGCGACCACCTACACAACACCTACACCACGCACACCGGCACCCTTTTCCTCCCTCGATCTGACTCGGCCATATTTGTCACCACGCCGGCCTTTCGTTTCCCATTTCAGATCTATATTTTTCGTTTTATCGCGCGTGCGTGACGGTGGGGCTTGTGATGCGGTGTTTCAGTTTTGTTGGTGGTTCTGCAAGTGGTGTTGGTGCGGTGGCTGGGTCGAGGACGGGGGTAGGCTGGTCTGGTGTGGGGCGTGAGGCGTGGTGGCCGGATGGGGCTGGTGGGTTGTAGAGGCCGGTGAGACGGCGGAAATAAGGACGGTGGCCTGGGTGCTGGAGGTGGTGGTGTCAACCGGTAATTTCTTTTTGTTTGTCGTTGTTGGTGGGGCCAGATATATGGACTGGTGGGTGGTGGTGGTGTAGCGACTGAAGTGATACACTTCCTTTACCACAGTTACATGAGATTGTAATGAAGTTACACTCATATGGATTACACTTACACAAACTTGCCTAAGTTATTTAAAGTTGTATTAAAGTTGGACTAAAGTCACATAAAATTCAACTAAAGTTACATAAAGTTAGTCTAAAGTTACATAAAATTAGACTAAAATTGGACTTAAATTTATAAAATTGATCTAAAATTGGACTAAAGTTATGTAAAATTGCATTAAGTTAAAAGCTAAAATTAATATATTCAAAATCACATTATAGTCCATGATTTAAATTTTTTATATACAACATGACATTAAAAATTTAAATTTACATTTACAAAAGACTGAAATTACACTCGCAGGACCAAAACTACATAATTTACTTCATAAAATTACTTCAATTCTAATTAATATATAAAATGAACTATAATAGCATAAATTTAAACCATTAAAATTTGAAGTTACACTCGAAAATGAACAAATTTGTATAAAGTTACACTCGTAAAAACCTAAATTTACAAAATTTTAACATAAAGTTACAAAAAATTTCTTCAAATTACAACAATTCAAATCTGGCATTGTTAAGTAGGAGTTGCGTGTCTTTAATCATTTAAATCTCATCCATCAATCTCTTGTATATATATATATATATAAAAAGTTACAAAAATTTTCTTCAAGTTACAACAATTCAAATCTGGCATTATTTAGTAGGAGTTGAGTGTCTTTAATCATTTAAATCTCATCCATCAATCTCTTATATATATATATATATATATATATATATATATATATATATATATATATATATATATATATATATAGAATTGGGATCCGGTGAGAACCACTAAGATAATGAGAACCGTGAGAACTCCGCCTTAAAAAATTAATTTTGTAAAACTAACAACATATTTGGTTTCGGCGTAGAATTTTAAGGCTAGATAACATATTTGTTGGTAAAAAAAGTTATAAGCTAATGACGGAAATTGAGGCGAAATACGATTTATTAATTTTCATGGACTTAGTAGTCAGTTTGATGCATCTAGCAATTTTCATGCACCTAGTACTCATTTTCATGCATCTAGAGCCCATCATATTCATGCACCTAGTAACTGTTTTCATGCATGTAGCAATTTTCGTGCACCTAGTGGTCGTTTTCATGCACTTATAGTAATTTTAGTGTACCTAATTGAAATTATGTACATAAGTACATAATTTTAATATAATCAATAATTTTTGTGTTAGTTAATGCAAATATTTTGCTTGAATAGACTAAATTAATGGTAAATGATCCATCAAAACTTTCGGAACAAAATTTGGTGGAGATTTAGTGAGAGTTCTCACGGTTCTCATTATGTTGGTGGTTCTCACCGGATCCTGACCCTATATATATATATATATATATATATATATATATATGTATATATATATATATATTTATCTATATAGGGCCAGGATCCGGAGAGAACCACTAACATAATGAGAATCGTGAGAACTAAATTTACAAAAGTTACACTTTAAAAAGTTGATTATATATATCTATATATATATATATATATATATCTATATATATATATATATATATATATATCTATATATATATA